>JBBPDI010064466.1:0-19852 GCA_037974545.1 Cucumis variabilis
TAATAATATAATAATATGTCTTTTCAAAATACTTTGTTTAAAACCCAATAAAGCAACTTCACCATCTTTTAAAAAAACTAGCTGTTAGACACAAAGAAAAATAATAATACTAAAGTCATTTTTTTAAAATTCATTTTCTTTATAAAAGCCAATAAAACATAACCAAAAATCACATTAAGCTTATTATATAGGCATATTCGACAGGAAATCTATCTTTCGGAACATTTCAGCGTCGAAAGCTGTCCTTTTCATCAAGTCACATCACTTTATTTATCATTTTTATCTTCTATCGAACCTCTTCACGTATTATTATTTTTCTTTGTGTTTCAAAAACTTTAGCACGGATCTCGCACACTTCCAAATTTAGAGATTAACGATGCCCTCATTGCAAAAAACGAATGCTAAGATTATTCACATAAAACTATTACAAAAGAGGTTTGAGGTAAAGCTTGCTTGCTTGGTAAATTATAGAAACGTTTCCTAAGTTAGTTTCTTTAACAAGTTAAACGCCTCTATAACAAATGAAACTTTATTTCACATTATCTCGCTGAAGTTATCATTGAAATACTTAGAAAAATTAAAGCGCTAATATGTGAGAAGTTACACTTGTGACATGGAAAACTTAACGCGAAATAGTTGTGTCAAAATATGTACTTGCATGTAAATGATATAGTTACAAAGAAATAAAATTTACATCAGGTAAAAATAAAGATTTAGAAAGGAATGAAAGAATACAAAAGCTGAACGTTGCCCTTTAAGATTGAGGTGGTGGTGAAGGAGGTTTTTTTGGAGGTGGTTCTATTGGTGGTTGTGGTAGGTTCATCCTCACTTGCATCGTTGGATCAAAACGTGTTAAGGGACTTGTCAAGTTCATCGAAACCTGAGGCGTTGGGATTGCGACGCACACTAACATATGTTGGTATCTCAATAATGCAGTAAACTGTATGTCACATCTTTTCGCCAAGATGTCAATCATGCTAGTCAGCCTTTCAACTTTTTCATTTAGTGCCTCAGTTTGCTCGTGGATTTCACGAAGTTCGGTCTGAAGCTCCCTATTTCGCATTATGAGCTCCGTTATTTTCTCATCTTGTTGACTTAGATTTGCCTTAGAGGATACATTTGTGTTGTCTATTTTTATGTCCAAATCGCTTACTTGCTTCTGACTCTGCAATTGCATTACTTGAAGATTGTTCTAGCACTGGATCATGTCCTCTCACTGGCTTACAAATAGCTTCATTCATGAACTTTAAGATATAATCCTCGTCATCATCTTCTTCATTTACTTCCTTCTCTACCTCATTTAGTGTGTCGCTCTGCAAATAGGTCTCAATGATGGACTTTGACTGTAAGGGAAGATTCATCTCACCAACTACCTCAAGGATTCTTCTAGGTCCTTTTGTACGTTGTTAACGAACGTGAAGAGGTCACAAATAGAGTCTTGAAAAATCTTTTGATTGGATCCCTTAGGGCTCTATAGTTTGGTCGGCTGGTTGGATCGGTGACAAGAGTTAGAGGATTTTCCTCTCGTCGTTAGGTTATTGGGGTTCCATCATTATTTTGTATAGTGTGGACAAGGGTATTATTTACATTTTGTCCTAATGAAGAAAGAATGTTTTGGATTTGCTTGGAGGAAGTAAGCGATTTGGAATTTGTCGGTTGGTTTTTTTGGACTTTTGGAGAGGAGCTTGGCGTTTTGGACTTTTTAGAAGCTTGAGAGGTAGTGGCCTTAAAGGATTTGGTTTGTGGGGTAGAGGTCAGATTAACGGGCTTTCTCTTACTCTTTTTGGGACTTTGCGACAAGATGTTCTTCGAGTTCTTAGCCTTAGAGGATTTTTCTTTCTTTGATCCCAAGGCTTCCTTCTTGTCTTGCCTCTTGCATTTCAGTGGGGTATTATCTTCCTCCTCTTCTTCTTCAACATCATCGTCTTTCACTTCTTCAACCTCTTTACAACCTTCCTTGGTTTTGAGGTGTTTTGTCTTTGCTTTGTTTGTGTGAATGGCTATAATGCGGTGAAGGGTTGATGGTGACCATATTCCATCTTTCACCTGCACCTGAGGAAGTTTCTCCAACGTCGGACATGCCTTTATGAATAATTGTTCAATTAAGTGCGGGAAGGGTCTTGCTCCACGAGGATGCCTGACTCATTCAATGATGTGCTCACTTATTATCTCGCCAATGTTCATTGGAATCTCCTTCATCAGTATACCAACATTACCCTTTCCATGGAGATGGTGATATCATGTCGATTAGGCATGATCTTTTTTTTCACAAACACTAGCCAGATGCTAACCTCTATGTTCAAATTGTGAGGGAATAGCTGATACTTTTCTGTTGGCGTGATATCCCACTTTGTCCCGGGCCAAGTCACTTTCTTCAATGCACTCTCTAAGTCTTGAGCTCTTGAATTTTTTAAGATGTCATGTCCAATTTCATTTTCCTTCAACCTAAAGAACTCATTGATCGCGTTTGGCTCAAAATAAACTTTTTGCCCCTTGACCATGGCATAATGTTCTTTTTCACTAATCAAACCTTTGTAGAACATTATCACTATGCCAGGTCTTATTGTAGTCACCCCTTGGAAAAATTTTCTCCATTTGAACTCTTTGATGGGTAACTCGAGAAAATCGGGAACAGTTCCTGGATAAGGGAAGATTTTCTTTTCTATTATGAACTGTTTGTTAATCTCTGAGGTAGAGAGTGACCCCTCTGAAGCACTCTCTTTGTCTTCTTCTTTGCTCTCCTTCTGAGGCGCTTTATTTATCTTTTCTTTTCGCCTCATCTCTTAAACACTTAAAACAGGGTAAAGAAGGCATAAAACTTATGTAAAATGTATTTGTAAATATTTATGCATTTACAACATAAACTACGCATTTTGACACTCTTATCTCGCACTTTGGTCCCATTATTCTACCTAAAAGACCATAATAACCTGTATTTCTACAAGTTTCCAATACCCAATAATCTTTCACTTGTCCTAATTTACAAACATCGTAGACCTAAACTCTGTAGGTAAGCCTCAAACACTTTAGCAGTAAGGACCTTTGTAAAATGATCAACAATGTTTTGCTCAGAAGAAATTTGGGTCACCATAACGTCTCTAAGATGTATAATTTTGCGGATAAGATGGTACTTGCATTCAATATGCTTTCTCTGTTTATGGCTTTTAGGTTCTCTTGAATTTGCAACTGTGCCATTGTTGTCATAATACAAGGTGATGGGCATATGCATATTAGGAACAACTTCCAGATCTGTCAAAATCTTCTTTAGCCATACTGCTTTCTTCGTCGCTTTGCAAGCAGCTACGTATTCAGCTTCCATTATGGAGTCAACTATATAAGTTTGTTTTACTCTTCTCCACACTACTGCTCTTCCATTTAGAGTGAATATTGATCACGATGTGGACTTTTTAGCATCTTTATCAGTTTGTAAATCAAAATCAGTGTATCCATTAAGGATCATATCCTTATTACCATACACGAGCATGTAGCCTTTTGTTCTGCTAAGATATTTTAGGATATTCTTAACGGTTGTCCAATGACCACGTCTGAGATTGGATTGATACTTACTGACGATCCCTACTGAGTAGCATATGCTAGGTCTAGTACATAACATTGCATACATCAACTCCCAACTGCGAAAGCATAGAGAATATGTCTCATATCCTCAACTTCTTGAGGTGTCTTAGGACATATTGTTCCTTTGACAAATGAATTCCATATTTGTATGACAACATACCTCTTTTGGAATTCTTCATCTTATATCTTGACAACATTTTGTGTATATAAGATGTTTAAGACATGGCTAGAGTTCTGTTCTTACGGTTTCGAACAATTTGGATCCCTAGAACATATTGTGCATCTCTCAAATCTTTCATTTGAAATTGCGTAGCTAGCCATTTCTTGACGTTAGTTAGATAACCTACATCATTTCCAATGAGTAGGTATCATCGACATACAAATTTAAGAACACTACAATGGAATTGACGACCTTTTTGTAAACACAAGGTTCATCAACATTTCGTTCAAAACCATAAGACTCGATCGCAGTATCAAAACTCATATTCCATAATCTAGATGCTTGCTTCAAACCATAAATAGATTTTTTAAGCTTACAAACCTTTTCTTCTTGACCCTGTTTTATAAACCCCTCTGGTTGAGCCATACAGATATTCTCCTCAAGATTACCATTTAGAAATGCTGTCTTGACATCCATTTGCCAATTTTCATAATCACAAAAAGTGGCAATGAACAAGAGTATTCTAATTAACTTTAACGTAACGGAAGAGAGTTTCTTCATAGTTCACTCTCTCACTCTGAGCCTTTGCCACAAGTCAAGTCTGTACTTTATCGACTTAGTATCTTTTCTCTTGTAGATCCATTGACAACCAATTGGTTTTACATCATGTGGTTGATCTACAAGAGTCCAGACATAATTGAAGTACATTGACCCCATTTCGAGGTCCATGGATTTAATCCATTGATCACGGTCCATGTCATTCACAAGGAAATGGGGTATCCTGACACACATATGCATCGAATAAAACCCAAAAATGCATTGGAACAGTCTTGCCCGACGCAGACAACAACGTTGGGGAAGACATCGACAGTTTACATCAGAATAGGCAACATTGACGCAAAACTGAACGACATCGACAACATACTTATGCTGATGCAGGCTTCGCGAACTGATTTGAAACTTTGGGGTAAACCCAAACTCAACATTTGGTCAATGTATTATCGACGTCCACTTCTATGTCGACATTAATGAACGACTGATGTGACATTAAGGGAAACTCGATCGATGCTACGTCGGCATAAGGTCTCATTCCAATGCTTTTGTTGCATTGCCAAAACCCTTTTAAATTATTTATTTATCATTGTTTTTTTGGTGAGTTCTAATTCAATTTCAATTCAATCAAATTTGAAAACAACTAACATAAAATTAATAAAATATAATTGAAATACCAATTTAAATTTAAATTTAAATCAATTCAAATATTAAAAACGTACCGTAGGTTAAAAAATTACATGAAAATACACACTAAAAACCAAACATTAAATCTACTAGTAGTGCCACGGATGCCAGTTCCCCCATGCCTCCCAACCTACAATGACAGAAAATTAAATTTAAATATATATCACCAATAAGAAATTGAAGCACTTAGAAGTTGAAAAATACATACTGCAATGGAATCAAGGTCCTTTCTGTGATCGAGTGATTCTTCAATCATCTTCATCATTTCTTCTATCTGTTGGGCATTTTCTTTGTGCTTTCGGTTACTTTCGCCCATGCAACTCCATCACTTCGTCAAGAAGAGCTTTTAGCTTGGTAACCTCTTTGGCGTGCATCTGTTATTTGTATGATGAAGACGAAGAACTGTGAGGAGTGTTTCGAAACTTTGGCCTAAGGATTCCAACCAAGACCTTTTGGGTAGCCCGATTATCTACCCAAAACTGTCTCACATATCTCGTCCATAGAGAGTGGTTGAGAACGCTCTGAGATGGACGTTGCAGCATTTGATTCTACAAGAAATTTGTAATTAAGTCAAACTTTTGAATTAAATGTACAAAATAAGACAAAAGTATCGCATAAACTTACATGAACATCTATGGCTACCTGGGAAACGAACTGGTCACCTCGAGCGTGTGTTTGTTCAAACAACTTCACTCGATCTACTAATTGACCTTCTGGATCAGCGAGCTTGTGCTGTTGTTGTAGAAACGACCTGGAGCTGCTACTGTAGTTGTAAGACTGCTTCATCATAGATTGCTCTTACATGCAAACAATCAATATGTTACATATAAAAAACAAAAATGAACTATCTTTTGAGAACATTAAAAGTTCTAAATCACTTAAAACTATCAAGTAAGGTAGTGATCACAGAGAAAATGTTAATCTTGCCCACGATTCTTTAATGTGGGGAGTGGGTTGGCACGTGCCTATTCAGGATCACTGAACTTCTTAAAATGGGAGTGGTTCTGTCCCAAAAATGGAAAGTGTTGATTGATTTGTACCCTAATTCCACATGTGTCCTATGATTTTTTTCTTGTTCATGTCAAACCATCTACACTCGAATAGCCAAACACGACGTCCCATCAGATATTTAACAGAAAGAACTTCATCTAATACACTATAAAAATTTTGTCGATACTTCCATTACCACTGTTTTCACTTACTACCATGCCTCCATTATTTTGTATTGTGTGTTGGAAATCACAGTCTATCGTGTAAAATCTTACTCCACTGACGATGCATCCACTGTAGGATCAAACATGGTCCCATCGTAAGTGAGAAAAAATCATGAGAAAGGTTTTCTCTCTCACGTGTTCGATAACCTGACATATGTTGTGTTAATGAATATAATTCCTAAAT
Source organism: Cucumis variabilis (assembly GCA_037974545.1). Lineage (NCBI taxonomy): Eukaryota > Viridiplantae > Streptophyta > Magnoliopsida > Cucurbitales > Cucurbitaceae > Cucumis > Cucumis variabilis. The sequence goes on from JBBPDI010064466.1 coordinate 6,374, forward strand.
AAGGCTAGACCAATTCTCAATGAATTCATGTACTCTACATACCTGATCCTCGAACCACTTAGAAAATGCCCATTGATGTCTTTTGAATAAGTCGAGAGCGCTTTTAGCTTGATGACGTATCAACCTTAAGTGTTTTCTAAAGTACATAGTTGTGAGTATTTCTGACGACTATAACTTAACAAACACTTAAAGCCCTAGTGAAGTATAAAGCTAAAAGTACGTACTTACAGTACTCCACAATTTCATCTACATTGTTCATGATGTACCAATGTGCAAGGCATTTCTCTTCTTGTGATATATATCGTGAACTTGTCGCGCCTAATGGTCGTACCTTAAGCACAAGAAAATCAAGTTTCAATCCCACATAGATATCTCGAACAAAAAGTACTTGAATCATTCATCACATATGCTTCAACAATATACCTCTCGGGACATGCTTTGTTTCGAACAAACTGTTTCAACATGCGTAGACTTCTCTCAATAGGATACATTCAATTATAGTTAATCAGAATAGTGACTTTTGCTTCATATGGTAAGTAAACAAGGTTTACCATTAAGCTGAAGAAAGTAGGTGGAAATATTCTTTCCAATTTGCAGAGTATGATGATGATATTTGCTTGTCATTGATCCAAATCACTTATTTTTATCGTTCTCGCATACAAGTCATGAAAAAAACTACACAGTTCAGTAACAACGGTGTACACAATTTTTGGTAAATATGCTCTAAGAGCGATAGGTAGAAGTTGATGAAGAAAAATGTGATAGTTGTGTGTTTTAAGATCTGATATTTTTCCGTCTTTGTCATTCACACATCGTGAAATATTTCACTACAAGAATTTAAGATTTTGGTGACGTAGGAGAGCATCGCCATAAATGCATTTTGCATCGACAAGGGCTTCCACGACGTAAAAAGGCACGTCAACAGCGACATCATAAAAAATGCATCGTAAGAAGCAATGACGACACACGAACGTGAAGATGTCGGCGTTGACCTTACGTTGATGCATGATGTGTTGACATGGTCAACACGTTGATCGAAACCTTATGCCACATTGGGTCAAAGCGTTGACATTAATTTAAAGCCGATGTCCCTGTAGAAAGGGTCGACGCGAAATTTCTACGTCGAAAAAGGTTTCACCACCTATTTTTTATAATTTAACTTTTATATTTTCATAATTCAATTCTATTTAATTTGATTGAAATTGTAAAATAGATAATGTAAAATTAATAAAACATAAAAGCAAACATATATATATTAAAATTAATTAAAATATTTGAAAAAACACATGTTTTCTTTTGAAGAAAAACTACAATAAACATAAACTAAAAACAAAACGACAAAAAAACTAAACTAAGCGATACATATATAGTAGTCTCCTAGGCCTTCCAACCTATAATGACATGAAATTAAAGTATAAATAAATATATAATATATACACTTTAATTTCGTATAATCTGTCGTAACGTCAGTCCACTTAAGAAAGCGAACTGAAAAAGTATCCTGCATTACCACGTCGATGGTACAACTAAAGCAAACAACGTGTGGGGAGATCGACTTATCCTGTCTTAGAGCGATTGATATTGGGATCTTCCCATTTTGTGTAACATATCTCCTAGGAATGCGAGCTGTTGCAGACTATAGAAACAAAATTATTTCATAAATAAACTCCACACTTATCCAATTAATTATTTATGTAATTATAACTAACCTGATGTGTCGCCATCAACGAGGAAATTCATGTGTTATTATACTCTGCGGCATTAAAGTAAAAAAGATCATCGCTCTCATCCACACTGAGAGGAAAATTAGACGTAGTAATACCTGATGACAATAAATCAAAATTAATTAAACATATAAGAGTACTTGAAGCTTATTATCTAAAAAACAAAATATGTCAGTATGTGATTCATCATTGTTATTATTCGTCATCGCTTGATCCGCTTTGAACATATAATTATTCATCATTATCATTAATGAAGTTGTCAACGACATGACACATAATTGGTCTTTCCACGATTGTAGGGTCAACGTCGCGTCTACACTGGATGTCATCCTTAATGTGATCATCCACACAATGTCCGACAACGACTTCAAGTACATTCAGTTTTTTATCCTTGACATCATCCACTTCAGGCACGTCTCATATATGTTTATTTTGAATCAACTGAACAACCTTCCAATTAGCACCATTTTTGGGTCATTGATGTAAAAGACTTAATGTTTCTTAATTGCGAGAATGATTGGTTTCTCAAGAAATCAAAAGCGAGACGTGTTGATTGATTTTTACCCTAATTTGACGTGTCCTGTGGTTTTTGTTCTTGTTCGTGTTAAACCATCTACATTTGAATAGCCAAGTACGACGTTCCATCAAATATTGAACGAAAAGAACTTCATCCAATACACTGTAAAAATTGTTTTCTGCGCTTCCACTAACACTAGTTTCACCGACTACCATGACTCTACTATTTTGTGATGTGCGTTGAAAATCTTGATCGATTGTGTGAAATCATATCCTACCCATGATGCATCCACTATACGACTGAACATCAAGTGAAGGTCCCATTGCAAGTGAGAAGAAATCATCAGAAAAGCTTTTTCTTACACACGTTTCGATGACCTGAAATTGTTTCTATTCAATTTGAAATGTATATATGTACTATACATATATGATCTCTGATACCAATTAGGAAATGATCGTTGATGTGTCTTTTAAATAAATCAAGTTTGTTGTTTGCCTCTGGATGTTTAAACCACAAGTTCCTAAGGTTTATAGTGGTGAGTATTTGTGACGACTATGACTTAACAAAAATTGATTTAAGCGATATATAGTAAAGTATGAAGTTAAAATTAAAGTATACGTACTTACAGTACTCCGTAATTTCATCTACATTATTCAAGATGTACCAATGTACCTGATGCTTCTCTTCTTGTGATAAAGATTGTGAACTTCTCGTGTCTAATGGTCGTACTTTATGCATGAACACTTCAAATTGACCAACTACCTCGTCTTCGGGAAGGCTATCAACATTTTGTTCATTTATAGTAAAATGAGTTTCAATCTCACTTAGATATCTATAACAGAAAGTACTTAATTCATTCATCACATATGCTTCCGTAATAGACCCTTCAGGACGTTCTTTATTTTGGACATTCTGTTTCAGCATGCGTAGACTTCTCTCAATGAGATACATCTAACTATAATAAACCAGACCAATAGCTTTTGTTTCATACGGTAAGTGAACATTAAGATGTACCATTACATTGAAAAAGGTCGATGAAAATATTCTTTACAAATTGCAAAGTATGACAATGACATCTGCTTGCAATTGATCCAAATCACTTACTCTTATTGTCTTTGTGCACAAGTCATAAAAGAAACTACACAATTCAGTAATAGCGGTGTACACATTCTTTGATAAGTATGCTCGAACACTGATAGATAGAATTCGATGAAGCAAAACGTGACAATCGTGAGTCTTAAGACCTAATATCTTCCTGTCTCTGTCATTCACACATCGTGAAATATTATAAACGAATCCATAAAAAAACTTAACTGATTTTAGGTACTAATAAAATGTAACTTGTTCGTTACTAGTGAACGTGTAACTTGAATGGGGCTTCCCCAATCTATTACTGACTTCTATAAGGTGTAAATCATTTCTTATTTTCAATTTTTGAAGTATTTGTAGTATCCTTCATTTTCTCTTCTATATTCAACAATGTACTGACCAAGTTATCATAAACATTCTTTTCAATACGCATTACATCCAATTTATGTCGTACTTGTAAACTTGGCCAGTAAGGTAGTTTGAAAAAGGTACTTATGTTCGTCCCATTAAGAGTTCTCTTTCGTTTTTTATCTTTCAGTGATGGATGTTCACTTATCATTGGAAACTCTAGGAAATCCAGCTGTTCTAAGATATCATGCCCATTCAGTATAACTCGACAAGACCTACATTCTACACTTCCAACATGTAACTTACTTCTACGCCAAACATGATTATCTAGAAGATAACGCCGGTGTCACATGTAAGCTATTTTTCCTCTTATATTGAATGACGATTTATCTCACATGCATATAAGACATGCCTGATACTCTTTCGTACTCCATCCAGATATGTCACTATACGTTGAAAAGTCATGAATTGTCCACAACAAAGCTAAATACAACTAAAAAAATTGACATGTAAGATACTCATAAGTATGAATACCAAGACTCCATAACTCTTTCAGTTCCTTAATAAATGATTGGAGGTAAACATCAATTTCTCTACCAGGAGACCTTGGATCGGATATTAGCAATGACATGAAGAAGTTGGACTTTGAAGCAAACTCAAGAAATTTAGAATCAACCTGCTTCGATCCCTCTGCATCAATTGGATGTCTCAACACGTCCTCCGTTTTGACTAGTTTATCGTTATGCGATCTCATTTTAGACAAGCCCTCTTGCGATACAATCTCTGTAATCTTGATATTAACAGATAATGCCACAAATAATTTGTGCGGAATTTTTTCTCTTTGTAAATCCGACAGTGTTCCAAATCAGCAAATTCCTTTAGTAAAATACCCTATAGTACTTACAGGCATGAATAGTCACATATCCCAAGCCCAAGTCACATAATTTTCGTTTCGCCTCGTAGAATAAGTTAGGGACATTGGTACCACAGATTGGAAACACGTCTTATTATCTCTAATATCATGTCGAAGGATTTATTGCTTCAACCATTGAGAACTTTCACATGCATCATTGTAACCAAAAAGTTAAGAGATGAAAATTTTGAATAGTCGAGGTATAGCTCATGACATGCTTGGTTTAATAACTCCTGAAATATATTTACCGTTTCCTCTTCTACACCACTATTTAAAGACATATCATTCTCCAAAATTTTCTCTGTTGTTTCTTGTTTTTTTTTTCAATTGTCACTTGTAAATAGTGCAACATACCTAACATTTCACTGTCTTCAGGAAACAGATTATTACTACTGTTTGATTCATGTAACGGGTCTGTACTAGTTCCTTCATGGAGGTCATCACTACTAGTTCTTGCATCAAATCTTTCTATACCTCTATGCAAGTTCATTGGATCTCCATGATACACCCAATCTGTGTAAGAGGGGAATATTTCATTCGTTAATAAATGTCTCTCCACACCCTCTAATGAGTCCCAATTGGAATTCATACATTTTTTGCATGGACACCTTATTTGTCTGTACTCATCAACGTGATACTTGGCAAATGCTAGAAATTGTAAAACTCTCTCTCTCTATACTCAAACGATAACTTATTCCTAAGTTTCATCCAACTCTTGTCTATTGATACAGACCTAGAACATAAATACATGACATTAGTCTCACATTTCCTTCTCTCAAATGCTAAATTTCCTCCATGAATAAGTTACACCTCACAAGTATCTAATATCCAAACTCTCACTATATCTACGTTTAAACTAAAAAATCTATCTAATACTTCCAACTAACCAACTAATATCATAATCTAAAGATTAAGATAATTCTAAATAAATAACAATTTCAATACATTTAAATCTATTTGCAACAATAAAAATCACAATTTCACTAATTATTATAAATCTATACAATTTCAATTTAACTTATTCACACAACAATTTTAATTTACAATTTAATTATAATAAACATACATACAAATAACAATTTCAATTTATAATTTAATTATAATAAATATACATATTAAATTTATAATAAACATGTATAGAAATAAAAATTTCAATTTACAATTATTTACAATAAAAATACATACGATATACAATTTAAAATTTATAACAAATAAATACGATATACAATTTTAATTGAAATAATCTACCAACAAACATATATACAATAATAATTTCAATTTCAATATACATATACATAATATACATACGTACAACCTTTCAATATATGCATACAATTTACAAATATATACATATACTATTTACAATTTAAACATACATAATACACATGTACATATACCATAAACATACAAACCTTAAGCATACAATATACATACAATAATACACAATTCATAATCTTTAAACACAATATATATACATCAACACAAATACAATATTCAATATACAAAATGACATTTTTTACATGGACGGTGGCGGCTCAATCTCCCTCTCTCTTTTGTCTTTCCTTCCTCCTTTAGTTTTTCTTCTTCTCTGCCTTTCAATGTTCAAATAAACACAATTAAAAGAACATGTGTTCTTGCAACGCACAACGAAAACATCACGAGAACAAGCTTCTAACGATGCAACCACTTATAGCATCGACATTACCTTTTCAAATCAATCAAAATATCGTTCGTCATAATGACTTAAAGGTTGGACCTTTGCCGACGTGGTCAACGATGATGCCATAAATGTCGGGATGGATCTCTCATTTTAATAATATATTAGGGCTTTGATGATGCCTTCCTCAATGACGTCACCGTTAGGGAGGAAAGCGCCGACGTGGTCTTTCATGGCATCGTTAAAAGCTAAAATAATATTTTTTATTAATGAACTTCCACGACATCGTCATGTTGTGGCATCATAGTTTCTCCTAATGCTGATATCATTGTAACGACATCGATAAAACAATTTTCTTACGATGTTTTTTATCTCGATGTGTTTTCCTGCATCTGGATAACCCTGAATTCTTGCAACGATAGGAGCAATAAGTCCTTGAAGGTTAAACACTACTACATTCTCATATCTAAACCTACAGGTACAACCTAGGTATAGAGTTTTTGATATTGTGTGAGAATAATATAATGGTTTTTTTAAAGTTATCTAGCTCAACCACACGTTCTTCTATATGGGCAACAAAGCTCGTCGAGTTGTTCCCACACTCTTAGTTTCCAGTTCTTAGACCTTTTATCTCTAGAGTGTCGACTATTGTTAATAATTCTTGTGTGGGTAATTCGTCGAGACGACCAGACACCGCATCAATAGCATCTGCTCTTCAAGCTTTATTAGTCGGTTTGCATGGGCCTTGCCCGCTTGTTTCATTGTGGACATATTTATGTTTTAATCGTCAATAAGCCCACTTAGGCTCGGATACCACTTGTCACAGTTGCAATCATTCAAACACGGAAAAGGCGATTATGCGACACTTGTTCTGCTTAGTCAACATGTCAATCGTGCAAAATTCAAAAATCACAAACAAACTCATGGTATGATATAACCTCCCTTCACGTTCTCGAGAAAATTGTTTTAGAAAACGTGAGAGAGAAATAAATTCACTGAAAACATCATTAATTAAAAAAAGCATTAAAGACTGTCAATTGCAAAGAAAACTTTGTTTGCAAACAGTGCGACAAGGCTTGGTTAGGGATTCAACTACTATGTCTCACCTATGGTACATTTTGAATATTTTTAGCTTTGATAGGCTTGGATATGTAAATGTCGAAACGTCAAATCCTAGATCAACAACATAAAAAGGAAAGCAATAGGCTAAACTAAGTATAAGACATAAAGAAAAGATAGTTTGAGGGTATTTGGGCATACGAACAATAGGCAAACAATGTCCAGGACAAGCATGCTTCTGATCACATGCGTTTAGGCGCACGTCGCATGTGTGCCTGCAATGCAAGCACGTGGCTGGGCATTCTGATTCTCCGTGTGCTACATGCGTTCATGTTATGCGGCCAAGAATGTCATGGCACAATTTTTGGGCTGTTTTGGTGTTTTGTAAAATTTTGAGCAAATTTTGGATATTTTCTATAGTCAAGGGATTAGTTAAGACTTAAATATAAAATTTTCAAGTCAAGAAGAATTTGAAGGAATTTTTGAGCCAAAGGTTGGATCAAGATTGTGAGTGATAAAATGAACTTCTAAAATAATTTCTAAACATGTTTTACTTGTGATATCTAAAAGGATGTTTTGAGAAATGTATTTAAACTTACTGATTTCTATTGAGATTTGCAAAGCATGTATGTTAAAATGTTTGAAAGCTAAACTCATTGTTAGAATTTATATCCTAAAACTCGTAGTTTGTAAATTACATTCAATAATGTGATTATTGAATTATTTATTAGTGAAATAGAATATTATAATCTTAAATCCAATAAATTAAGGTTCTGAGAATATCTTGTAGACTTGAACTTTATGTAGAGACATAAATATAAATCAAGTTCAAGTTCATAGCCTAAACGGTCTATGGTATATAAATAAGTTTGGACACCTTATTCTGGTAACACTATGAATGCGATCTACTTTGTAATCAGTACAAACGATGTGATCATGAATCGTTCGTGTAGAGACATGAAAGTAGAGACATCCTAATGTAAAAAGTTTGAATAAGATCAAACCATTAAATGATCACTTTTACTTTATAATATTGTTGGCATTTGAAAACTAACTATTTCTTTTAGTTTGATGACCTATGTAACTTAACCTTAATTCTGAGCTAACTATGAACTTTTGTTCATACGAGATTATCCTTAGATCTTCATAGATGAGGGCGGCTCATCAGCGCTGGTCCAATATGCCTCTCATTTTAGGGGTAAGATCAAGAGGATAGCTAGGGACATAGACACAAGATGGAATTCACTCTTAACCCCATTAGAGTCAGTAGATAGGTTGTTCCCTTATGATCGAATCTAGATCTTGAACAAGGGTCCCCACCCTCTTGTTGCTCCGAGAGGGATTCGATTTATAGGTTGGACCTTAAATCATTTGTTCATTAAAGGATCAGTGGAGCTTAAGGAACAATATGTAATCTCAAGGGTAAAACGGTAAATTGACCTAATTAATATTACGAACTTCTGAAGGGTTAATTTACTAATCATGGTTATATCATGTGGACATAAAGATATCTATAGTGAGGACTACCACACTTTAGTGGAATGGCCTGTTAGTTAACGAATGATGATTTGCTTGGTCTAAAAGAATTTAGTCAGTTAACCACGGATTGTTGGAGCCCATGATTTATAGGTCAACTAGATCCCTCTACTAGCTCAATACGATAGTAAAATTTAGAACAAGGTGATCAGAAAATTTGAAATAGTTCAAATTAATTTCATTAAAAATAGTTGATATTGACGATTTTTTTAGAAATAAAAGATTTAAATATCGATAAATTCGAATAGAGATTTGAATTGATCCAATTGAATTGATTGGGATTTGATTTAATATTATTTTATTAAAATTAATTAACTAGATTAATTAATGGGACATTTTAAAAAATAGCAAAATAAATTAAAACATTTACAAGCTATAGCAAAAATTTGGATTCTACCAATGATAGAAACTGATAGACTTCTATCATTGTCTATCAATACCACTAATAGAAACATATGAGTGTCTATCAATATCTATTATTGATAGAACTTGAAATTTTTGCTATATGTTATAAGTATTTTGACAAATTTGCTATTTTTTACAGTTTTTCTTAATTAATATTAAACAATAAAATAATTAAAAATTTGTTTTTAAGAAAATCAAGTTTTTAAATTTGAAAATCAATTTCAAATTGAACTTTTTTCTCTTCATAAAAAAACAATTTCCACCTCCTTCATCAATCATCAACCATACTGTATATATGTTGATGAGTTTGTTTGAAAATACAGTGGAGAGGAGGGTTGATCAATTGAGTAAGCTTTCGATTAATGCGTTGATTGAGATATTTGAAGTTTTTGAAAAAATTCATATTCTCGATTTCTCTAAAAAGATACATAAAATCGATCATCAATTTGATCCCACAATCGTGTTCTAAAACCAGAGAATAGTAGAGAAGACTCTTGTAGTCGTCTACAACTTGGAATCAACAAAAACGATCAAGAAACAAAAGAGAATTTCGAATTCTAAGGTTAGTGTTCTTGAATTATATGTTTTCTCTATTTTTCTATTTCATGTTAATTAGATGAAATTAGAGTGTTTCATATTGATTCTCTTCTGCTGCCATGCTTGTATTTTCATTATTCATGATTTAGCAAAGCATGGAATTAAGCTGGTTTTCCAATGTTTATGTTATGTTAAAGGCATGTTTATGACTGTGATTTGAAAACAAGAATTTGTCTTGAGCCAAGTTTTCAAGCACGTTTTTATAAATCTATGTCCGTATGTTTTATGTACTCTCTTTGGTCTTATGTGTATATTTGGTTAACTTCCCTATTAATGGGAAGGTTGACGAGCCTATGCTTAAATCCATCAGAAAAGATATACTTTGTTGTGCCTATGAGGAGAAGGATACAGTGAAAACTATACCCTATGTTCATCTATTGACGAAGAGGTGTTTCGACGCCTAGGCAGTCTTTTGATGATGAGATGTTAGTAATACCTGAACTTCATGCTAAGAGCGATTTGTGAATTTATGATCAAGAATGGTCTATGAAATGTCATCGAATGTTTTAAGTTTGAGTATTATGTCTTTCAAATGATTTCCAACAACTTGAACTTTTCTATAAGGCAAGGATTTATGCTTAACTATTTTAGAAAGCATGTTTTATGAAAACCGTCACTCATTAAGTCTTTTGACTTATCCTTTGAAATCATTTTTCACTTTTTAGGTATGGATTGTGCATTCTCTAATATTGGGCGTATTGTTGACGGGCCAACCAGATATTAGAAATTGTTAACTCATTTTGAAAGTTAGTTTTGACTCTATATGTAAAGTTTAGGATGAGCATGTCTATGTTTATTGTTAAAGTTTCAACATTATAAGTTAGTTTAGTAAAAAGTTTATTGTCATGTTTAAAGCTTTCGCTGATATAGCACAATAGTTGCAACTAGTAATCTAAGTTATTAGTAAAAACATGTAGCTTGTGTTGTTCCTTTCGAGCATGCATTCGTGTTGTGACTGCTATTTAAGTTAGACAGGTTGGTTGGTGAGTGTTGTCAAGATGTGGCAATCCTTGTTAGCCCTCGCACCACTTTCGGAGCTAGGATAAGGGTTCTGGAAAGAAGAAGTTTCGAGAGAGGGTGTGACAAGAGCACCATCCCACTGGAGTATGCAATGATGATTTACTACATGCATTATGAAGAAGATGGTAGTACCTTGGCGCCGTGATCAGAAACTCCATCATCTCTTGGATGGAAGCACCTAAAGGTGCCATGCCCTTCGCCTATACCATTGAAGCTCTATGTCTGAAAGGAGTTTATGAGCTTTTAGCTTTTTTGCAAGCACCCATTCCTAACGATGAATCTCCCCCTCATCAATCATACTGACATCCTCCACCTTCCACTCTCCTAGAATCTAACTCTGCCAAGCAACTATCACCTATGTCGCCTATTATCCTCTCACTACTTTCTAACTCCCCCATTATCATAACATCTTCCAACTCACGACCTAACCTTAAAAAGCCCTTACTCGATCAAAAGGGCATTGGTAGCAAAGAAGAATTCCTTAATCCTCAGGAAGATCTGCAATGCGTTCCTCCCCCTTCGCCCACTGCTATACATAATTTCAAGGAGGAAGACGTGCATCTCGAGTGTAAACCTCAAAACCCAAGAATCCCTAAGTCATTTGAAGAACTCAAGAGAATATTAGAGGTTGAGGTTAGGAGAAAGATGGCTTAAGATTGTTGCTTCAAGATAGATTGGAAAGAAATTTTAATAGGATTGGATGGTTAAGTTCAAGTGTTATGGAAGATGCGTCGTTCTTTTTAAGATGACAAAAGAAAACAGTCATCGTAACAAAAGGAAGCCTAAACACTACTACAAACATAGACTCTCTTGACGTTTTTAAACTGTCAATAATTACTATTCTTGATGGTTTTAAAATCGTCATTGAAGCCAGCGTCAAGAAAGTCGAAGTTCTTGACAGTTGATAAGAACGTCAAGAATAGTGAACATGAATGTTTTATAAATGTCAAATATGCAAATTTTTATGACAGTTAAAAATCGTCAAGATTATGATTGTTCATGACATTTAAAAATCGTCAAGAATGCACTTGTTTATGACATTTTAAAACGGCCAATAGTGTATTTTTTATGATATTTAAAACCATCAAGCATGTTTTGAATTTCTTCTAAAAAACTTTAATTCAATTATATTTTTGTTCATGTATTGTACTCCTATACTCGTAACAGTTTTTAAATGATTCAAAATAAGAAAGACTAATGCTTGTATATTAGAATAAATTACAAACAAAATACAAACTTTTATATTGTCAGTTGATTCTATCATTACACATAATTTTCATCAACTAATTCTATTTTAACACAAAACTAGTACACATAAATAATAACTTTCATATATAACAATAGCATAGATAAAGTTTTCACAAAGAAATTAAGTACATGAAATTTATTGAATTTCCCTATAGGGACAAATACAAGCAAAAATAGAAACTAAACCTTGGTAGTATATTTTTTTTAAAAAAACTAAATACAACAAGGTATTGTCGTGACTAACGTAATTACAACAAGTCTTGTCACTAACCAAACATCAATCACTTGCTTGGTAGCTTCATCACTACAGTAGATCGATCGAATATTGGTGCAAGACCTAATAAAAACACAACAGTTTTTAAGAGTTTGATATTGTTGAAATTTATGTTCTAAAACTCGTAGTTTGTAATCATATTCTATTCAATAAAATCATTATTGATAATAATCTTAAAGACAATAAACAAAGGCTTCAAGGTTATTATAAAATAAACTTGAACTTTATGTAGAGACATAAATGTGGATCAAGTTCTAGTATATAGTCTGAATAGTGTATAGTATACGAATACGGTTGGGCACCTTATTCTAAGGACATTATGGTTGCGACTCGTTTTGTAGTTAGTACAAACGATGTGATCCTAAATCGTTCATGTAGAGACATGAAAGTAGAGGCATCCTATGTAAAGAGTTTACATAAGACTGGAACCATAGAAATAGAAGTTTTTAGGTTATAACACCATTAACTTTAATAAAATTGACTATTTCGTTTATAGATATCCAATATAACTTAATCTTAATCTTGAGCTAACTATGAACTTCTGTTCATACGAAATTATCCTTAGATCGTATAGGTGAAAGCAGCTCAATGGTGCTTATCCAATAAGTCTCCTATTTCAGGGATAAGACCGGGTGGATAGCTCGGGACATAAGGTGCAAGATAGAACTCACTCCTACCAGTTTTAGGATTAGTAGAAAGGTTGTTCCCTTAAGCATTGAATCCAGGTCTTGAACAAGGGGTCCCACCCTTTCATTGGCTCGAGAGGGATTCGGTTTAAAGGTTGGACCTTAAATCAAATGTTCAATAGTCGATCAGTGGGACTTAAGGAGAAAGATGTAATCTCGGGGGTAAAACGGTACTTTGACCCGGTCGAGGTTATGAACAACCTTTGAAGGATTAACTTACTTATCATGGTTATATCACATGGACACAAATATATCTATAGTGAGGGGAGTACAACTACGGAACTTTAGTGAAATGACCCGTTAGTTAATGAAGGTTGATTAACTCGGTGTAAAAGAGTTTAGTCAGTTAATCTCAGATCGTTGGAGCCCATGATCTATAGGTCCATTAGGTTCCCCCGCTAGCTCA
>JBBPDI010064477.1:0-19847 GCA_037974545.1 Cucumis variabilis
TCCATTACACGGGCCCCAAACGTGGGTTGGGTTATTATAACCCAAGCCCACAGTAGTTGTTTGGGGCCCAGACACACCCTAAAAGTTTTCGAAACATGTGTAAAAGCACTCCAAATCACATAAAACAAGTATATGGTTGACATGAGATTGAGCATTTAATGTTTGAAAGTTGCAAGATACAAAAACAATAGCTAAACACTTTCTAAACACGTGCAGAAACACTCCAAGTCACATAAAACATACAAGTATATGATTGACTCCTGCAACATGCTTGGGATCTATTTGTGAAATTAAATAAATAGCTAAAACATAAAAGAAAATTTCACTATATTTTTTCCATACTCCACTGTATAACAAACAAAATTTGAACATATATCATCCTTAAATTTTTGTGTGAATTACAATATAAAAATCAATACCTTCAAATTACAAAATAATCACTTATTCTAGGAAAAGGAATTTGTCTAATGAATGAAGATTTTAATCTACCATTGTTATATATCAAAAGGCTCACATGAATCATGATCCAGCACCATGCAGAGAGATATATATGAAAGAAGCAAATTCCAAATCTTCCTTTCAGCGATTACACACAAAGAGTCCACAATCTATACAGTTCATGTGGTATTGCCTTTCAAGTTTCCCTTCACCCCTACAAAATAATTATACGCAACACAAGAGTTAGTTCAACAATTTTTCATATTTTTCCAACATAACTTGATATAAACCATAAATATTTATTTTATTTAAACACACACAAGAGGAAAAACAAACAAACAAATAAACCCACATCTAAACTCTATTCTTATAGTGATATCATCAAGGAGATGCATACGTGAAACTCTACTCTTTTCTAATTATCAATCTCATGCTTATTTTTCTTACTTAAAGTAGGCAACTTCACAACTTGAATTTTAACTCTCAACATCTTTAATGCAAATTTAGTCTTATCCTGACAACAAATTAAAATGCTTAAATGCATATACACATAGAAAGATATCAAAGTTAGCTTTTAAATAGAATTTTCTTTGCCTCGTTGATATTTAACATTGCAAGATGTTTCTTCTTGTCCAATACAAAAGTTTTGTTAGTCTTTCTTCTGCAATTGAGTATCTTATAATATATATATTCACTATGGTTAAATACCACGCAAAAATTCTTATTTCTTGAAATAATAGCAATACATTCCTGATCATTAATTCAAAAACTCTAATTCACAAATTATATGCTTGAAGAGGAAAACAACTAGGCATGGAAATAGTACAAAGTGCACCTAAATTTTTCTCATTTTCAGCTCAACTTTAAGAATAAAGCAAAATAGTAACCTACTCTATGTTATATCTAGATGTAGAACATCCTCCATTTTTTATGTTCTTTTAAGTTCTTTAATATTTTTTTTAGCTAATTCTTGAGTACCTTGAATTATCATTCTTGTTTCTTGAGTTAATTCTAAATAACTAATTCAATTCAAAGTTAGTTCTAGAATAACTAACTCAATTTAAAGTTAGTTCTAGAGTAACTAACTTCTAACAAACTCTTGTAAACTTTCGGCCTATAAAAGGCTTCTCTACTCATTAATAAAAAAATATCATAAGTATTATTCATAAAATTTCTAAGCTTCACAGTAGCTACATCAATTGATATCATAGTGTGATCCTAGCTCACTCTTTCCACAAAAAACAAAAAACTTGGATCTTACGACTCCTAACCATGGACGTGGAAGACTCCTTAAACCAACACTTGCAATAGGTGGAACAAGCTGTTGAAGAACTCCAAAAAGGACAGTCGGATATACAGCAATCATTAGTAGATTTGACTAATCTTTTTACCTGATTTCATGCCCAACCTTTAGAAGAAGCAATCCTACCTTCAATGGTCGAATGGATGTGGAGAAGTTTCTTGATTGGATCAAGAACATAGAGAATTTTTTCAACTATGCCAATACACCCGAACACAAGAAGGTCTGATTAGTCACTCTCAAGCTCCAAGGTGGCGCAAGTGCTTGGTGAGACAATTACAAAACAACATACGACTCTTCGATCAACAACTAATAAGAAGTTGGCCAAAGATGTTACGTCTAATAAAAAAAAATCCTACTAATAAACTACCAGCAACTAATGTACAATCAGTATCAACAGTGTCACCAAGGCTCACGAAGCATCATGGATTACACAGAAAAATTATATAGGCTTGATGCTCGAAATAACCTTCTTGAAATCAAACACCAGCAAATTTCCAGGTTTATTCATGGTCTATGAGAGGAGATTAAGAATATTGTAAACTTACATCATCTAACTTTTCTTTCAGATGTTATCTCCTTGGCTTCCAAGATTGAAGACAGTGAAGAGATTAAGAAAACCAAGATTTATTAAAGAAAGAACAATTAGGACAAACAACAAAGAACTAACCCAACTAATTCAATTAGAAACTTCAACAAGAAAGCTCGTCCACATCCTCATTGCTCATCAAGAAAGATGACAATTCACTAAAGATTCCAGCCACCAAACCAAGTGAAAATACTACAAAAAAGAAGGTTGAACAGATTTATAATTGTCCTACTTTGGGTAAATATTTCAGGTGTGGTCAATGAGGACACCTCTCCAATGAGTGCCCTCAAAGAAGAACTTTGACAATTGAAGATGGACAAGAAGATGAAAACTCGAATAACAACATCTATGAGATTTCAACACGGGATGAAGGAGATCAATTATCTTATGTAGTTCAAAGAATTCTTTTCACTCTTACATCTGAATGAATACCTTAAAGGAACTCCCTTTTTTGAACAAGATGCATCATTAACGATAAAGTGTATAAAGTTATCATTGATAGTGGTAGTAGTGAAAATTTAGTGTCTAAAAAACTAGTTTCTGCCCTAAATTTGAAACTGAACCACATCTGAATCCTTATAAGGTTAGTTGGATAGAAAAAGGGGGGAGAAGCTACTGTTAGTGAGGTTTATACTATTTCTTTATCAATAGGACAACACTATAAAGACCAAATTATATGTGATGTTCTAGAAATGGATGCTTGCTAGATCCTTTTAGGACAACTTTGACAATATGACACAGATTACCTTCATAGAGGTAAAGCTAACACTATTGAATTTGATTGGATGAGTCGTCGTGTAGTTCTTTTACCTATAAGTAGCTACCACGAAACAAAACATATCCTAATAAAGGAAAACAACTTTTCTTAGTAATCATAGGTAAGGAGTTTCTGGCATAAAAAACAAAACCTATCTTAGCCTTTGTCATTAAATGAGACAACACTGTACCTTCAAAAAATCACATACATAGTGAGATAACAAACCTTCTAGCCGAATTCTAGAAAATCATAGAACCAATCACTTCTCTACTACCTCTTAGAAATATACAGAACACTATAGACTTAATGCTCGGTAGTACCTTACCTAATCTACCACATTATTGAATGAACTCTAAAGAGTACAAGATCTTACATGAAAAAATAGAAGAGCTCCTTAGCAAAGGTCATATCCAACCTAACCTAAGTCTTTTTATATTGTACTAGTTTTACTTGCACCAAAAAAAAAAAAAGGCAGCTGGAGACTTTGTTTGGATAGAAGAGCTATAAATAAAATAACATTCAAATATAGGTTCCCAATCCCTTGTTTATCCGACCTCCTTGACCAATTAGGTAAGGCTACCATCTTTTCCAAAGTAGATCTTAAGAGTGGCTACCACCAAATTAGAATTAAACTAGGGGATGAGTGGAAAACAACCTTCAAAACCAATGAAGGATTGTTTGAATGGTTAGTTATGCCCTTTAATCTCTCAAATGCCCCTAACACCTTTATGAGATTAATGAACCCAATTCTACAACCTTTTTTGAATCAATTCATTGTGGTATACTTTGATGACATACTCATCTATAGCTCCTCTAAGGAAGACCACCTAAAACACATCTATTTACTTTTTACGGCCTTGCAAGAAAATGAGTTACAAATTGACCTTAAAAAATGTGAAATTTTGTGTTATAACATTCATTTTCTTGGATTTATCATAAGTTGTGATGGTATTTCTATTGACCTTAGCAGATTCACTCTATTAGTTCTTGGCCTCAACCAAAAACTCCAAAAGATATTCAATGCTTTTTAGGTTTAGCTTCCTTTTATAGAAGAATCATAAAGAACTTCAGCACTATTGCAACACCTTTGACAAACTGTTTAAAGCAAGGAAGTTTCCAATATGGGCAAATAAAAAAAGACAGCTTCTGATAATTGAAATAAGCTTTATCTAGTTCATTTGTTTTAAAACTACCAAACTTTGATAAACCATTTGAAGTCACTGTAGATGCTTTTGGTTTAGGAATAGGTGTTGTCCCTAGTCAAGAAGGCCACTCTTTATAGTTTTTTTACTGAAAATTTAAGTACTTCCAGATAAAATTGGAGTACCTATGAACAAGAATTGTATGTCCTTGTGCATGCTCTAAAACAATGGGAACATTATCTACTTGCTAATACCTTTATCTTACTTACTGACCGTTTTTCTCTTAAATTTCTGAATTCCAAAAAAACAATTAGTAGGTTGCATGCTTGATGGCTACAATTCTTGCAACAATTCGATTTTGTGATTAAACATACTTCGGGTAAGACTAATAAGGCTGCTGATGCTCTCAGTCGAAAAGGTATACTTCTCACAACCTTCTAATCTCAAATAATTGCCTTTGATCATCTCCCTACATTGTACCCTACTGACACTGATTTTAGAAGTGTTTGGGAAGCTTGCTCTAACCATAAACCTTGCAAAGACTACCAAGTTGTATATGACTTTCTCTTCAAAGGTAATGTTTTGTGTGTATCTCATGCATCTCTAAGAGAGGCAATAATTAAAGAAGCACACATTAGTGGGTTAGCAGGACATTTTGGCCGAGACAATATTTGCTGCAATTTGCTCCAAATTCTTTTGGCCCCAACTTAATAGGGATGTTACTAACTTCATCAAAAGATGCTCTATTTTCCAAACTGCTAAAGTTAATTCTCAAAACACGGGTTTGTATACTCTTTTACCTATTCCTTCTACTATTTTGGAGGATTTAGCTATAGATTTTGTTTTAGGCTTACCAACTCAAAGGGGTCATGATTCTGTTTTTGTAGTTGTAGATCGCTTTAGCAAAATGGCTCATTTCAATCCTTGTAAAAAAACTTCTGATGCTTTGAATATAGCTTACTTGTTTTTTCGAGAAATTGTTAAATTACATGGAATTCCTAAAACTATAGTTTCGAATTGAGATAAAAGGTTCTTGAGTCATTTTGGAGATCCCTATGGAAGAAATTCGACACCAACCTTCTGTTTAGTACCGCCAGCCACCCCCAAACTAACGGCCAAACGAAGGAGACCAACCAAACTTTTGGCAACCTTATTCGGTGTCTTAGCAGGGAAAAGCCTAAACAAAAGGACATAGCTTTATGCCCCAAGTGGAATTCACCTTCAACCACAAGGCAAATCACTCCATAAGGAAGTCTACATTTGAGGTTGTATATACTAGTCTCCCTTGGGTCACTTTCAATTTTGCTAATCTGCCCTCTATTGTTGATCTCAGTATGGAGGTTGAAGCAATGGTTGACGGCATTTTCAAGCTATACCAAGAAGTCAAGAGTCATCTAGAGCTTGCTAGTGACTCCTATAAAACAACTGCCAACTCTCACGAACACCTTAAGAAATATCAAGTGGGTGACTTAGTTATGGTGTACCTTCATTAATCAAGATTCCTTTTTGGTCATCATTTCAAAATTACCAACAAGCGCATGGGTCCATTTTAAATATTGGAGAGACTCGGCCCCAACGCTTACCAATTAGATCTTCTAGCAAACTTGAGAATCAGCTCATCATTCAATGTTGTTGACCTGTCTCCTTACCATGCTCTAGACTCCTTCTCTTTGGCTCCCTAATTTTCACTTGAGGTTTAGTTTTTTCTTAAGGGAGGGATTTGATATAGAATATTCTCCATTCTTGATGTTTCCTTAAGTTCTTTAATATTTATTTTGCTAATTCTTGAGTATCTTGAATTACCATTCTTATGTCTTGAGTTAATTCTAAATAACTAACTCAATCCAAAGTTAGTTCTAGAATAACTAACTTCTAACAAACTCTTGTAAACTTTTGGCCTATAAAAGGTTTCTCTACTCATTAATAAAAAATATCATCAGTATTATTCATAAAATTCCTAAGCTTCACAATAGTTGCATCACATCTATTCTTAAAATAGAAAGACCATTTTCATTGAAATTTATAGAGTTCATATACACAAATAACTTCCACATCATCTCTAGTTGTTAATAAATTGGTTTTAATTTCCACATCATCTCTAGTTGTTAATAAATTGGTTTTAATTTGATTGTCAATAAAGTTGTTAAGTTAAAACAAAGAGAGTGCAAAGTGAAGACGAAGGAGTACCATTGATTAAGACATGCGATCTACTATGCTTACAGTAGTAAACAAAGAGATCATAACTTGGTCTATCTTGTGTGGCATCCTCGCTCGAGTGTGTATGTGTCGTTCTCTTCAAAATGGCTTCTTAGTTTTTCTTCTTTCCTAGAAATTTTTTCCTAAGGCCAAAATAAAGGGATCAAGTAGTTTCGCCTAAGTCGTTAAAATCGTTGTCGCTGGTGTAGAAGTCACCAACTTCGTCCCATAGGTCGTGTGTAGCCAAATGAAAGACAATAATATAAACTTTTCTCAGCTTATTTGTCGTTGAGCAACCGTAGCCAAGAAGAGAAAGTGGGGGAGAAGGAGAAGGAGAAGAAGAAGAATTGCTTAAAGTTGATTTTCATGGTTCTTTTTTATTGAAGGACAATATAAACTTTTTCCTGCTTATTTATCTTAAAAATCATATTTTTTTTCTTCACTCTTCCAGACTTTTTTTAGAAGGATGGAGATCACAATCCCTCATCCTCGCCCTATCTTTTGGACATCGTCCCTCATAAAGTTTTGATGTATAATCTTTATTTTAATGAGATGAACCCATATCTGCCCTGCCCCCTATTTCTATCCTTATTCTTACGAAATTCCCTGCGGGGATCGAGCAAGGTTTCCCCATAGAAAACTGGAAGGGATCAGGTTCCTCGCAGAAAAATATTCCCTGTTTGTATTTTTAAAGATTTATTCGTTTTTGTAAATTTGCAATTTTATTCTCAACTTTTTAAACCTATATATATTGTTGAGCCCTTTTCAATGCATTTTTTTTAACTAAAAACAAATACTAAAATTTCCAATAATGTTGGACCGGTATAGCAACCTAGAGGGGGTGGATAAGGTTTAATTAAACTTCTTAACAAATAAGCCTAAATTAAACTAAGAGTAATTTATATAAATGTAACAAAAATCTAAATTATTTCTGGCTCGTATAATAAAATAAGAAAAACTCATGACGCACGATTATTTTTTCATAAATTTCATATATGCCCTTGCAATTTATTAATCATTGACATTTCGGTGTAATTAAGGCTTGAGATCAAATAACTAAAGGTAGAAGTCTATCATCCCAGACCATTAGGAGGCAATGTATGCTCTAGATCGAATAAAATAAAGGCAGAATTCTTTCATCTTGGGTCATCTCGATGCAATTAAGATATCACGCCCTGCCCCACCCTTTATGTGATGGAATGGAGACGTGACCACCTAGAGTATAGTCTATGTGATATTCTCCGCTAAGTAACACATCGAATGTCTAGTAAGCAAAATTAAAATGTAATCAAAAAGAAATTTTAACGCAAAGTTTTGAACTTAGATCGATTGCAAGAATTTCATTGATATTTCAACGGCGCTGGCCCAATAAGCCTCCCATTTCAGGGCTAAGATTGGGTGGATGGCTAAGGACTTAAGGTGTAAGACGAAATTTATTTCTACCCGCTTTAGGGTTAGTAGATAGGTTGTTTCCTTAATTAGGGACTTAATCTAAGTCTTGAACAAGGGACCTCACCTGAGAGGGATTCAGTTTATAGGTTGGACCTTAAACCAATTGTCAAATAGTGGATCAATGGGACTTAAGGAGCAAGATGTAATCTCAGGGGTAAAACGGTATTTTAACACAGCCAAGGTTATGAACAACTTGTGAAGGATTAAACTACCAACCATGGTTATATCATATGGACACAAATATATCTATAAAGAAGGAAGTCCAACTACGAGACTTTAGTGGAATGACTCGTTAGTTAACGAATGTTAATTAACTATGTCTAAAAGGGTTTAGCTAGTTAATCTCAGATTGTTGGAGTCAATGATCTATAGATCCATTAGGTTTTCTGCTAGCTCATATGAAACTTAGAACAATATGTTGGAATAATTCGAATTGTTTGAAATAGGTAAAGAGAGAGAAACTGACAAATATATGTGATATAATCATTAGTTATAAGTTTTAGATAGAACTTTATGTTTAAATATGATTTAAATATTTAAAATATGAATAAAAATTCATATTCAAAAGCTCGAAATTGAAGAAAATGGTCAAAGTTGTAAAAAGTCACAATATTGACTTTTGACTTTGAAAAGTCAAACTTTTGCCAACTTTATATTCAAATGTGATTTGAATTTCAGAAAAATGAATGCAAATTCATGTTCGGAAGGTTGAAATGAGTTAAGACAAACAAAATAGTACAAATTCAAAGTTTGACTTTGACTTGAATGATCAAATGACCATATTGCCCTTGGACTAACGTTAGTGGAAAAATCACCATTTTGTTGGATAATGCCACTAACACTTAGTGGGATAATTGACTACATGAGATGTAGGCACTTAGTCCACTAAGTTTCACTAATGGTTAGCAGAATGTTAGGTATTGAGATTTGGTGTACTAATTATATGCATTTTTGCATGTAATTAGGTTATTTAAAGGCTCTTTTTCAAAATAGAAAAGACTTTTGCCATTTTTAGTAATTTTGAATTACAAAAATATCAATTTTTTTCTCTAAAAATCTAACCCTTAAACTCCACCTCCAATTTTCATCTCTCATTTCCTTTCCTTAACCGAGTCCCATAATTTGGTTTTAAGTCCAGAGAATAGGGAGTCAACACTAGTGGTGATCTCCGATTCGAGTTTGTGAGGAGATTACGAGAAATGGGAAACTACAAAGGTAAGTTTTCTTCTAACCCTAATTTCATTTAATTAGGGTAGTTTTGGCATGTTAATCTCAAAATAGTTAGATGCATTTAGAGTAAAATTTGATCTTTATTCTGCTGCACATGTCTCGTGTTCCTTCAGCGATCATAGAGGCACAATCGAGGATCAAGGTTGCAAGTTCAATGATGAATGTCCTTCGCTACTTGGGGGGGGGGGGGGATAAAATAAAACATTTGAAAAGTTAGACTAAATCGTCTAGTGAGTGGAATCTTTTTTCAATCACCTTAAATAAATCAAGTTTGTCTTATCACACAAATCGTTGCCAACATATGCATTAAAGCAAATGTAAGTCAACTATTACATTTTAGATTTATTCAAAATATCAAACATTTTTCAATATCTCAATTTATCAGTACCTTATAAATCTCAAGGATCACTTCGTTTATTAGTCATCACTATTTATATCGCATCGCATATCTCATGCATACTACATGTCTATTTTGTATACTTTCCTCGGCTCAAGTGTTTGCCACACTCTTTTGTCAAGTTGCAGCTGTGTGGAGAAATCTTAATGCATTTAACAAGTACCATCAATTCCATTACATATAATGCGTCTTCCAATGTTAGATCACACAACAAGCAAAAGGCATCCCATACTAGATCTATAGTAGGTATGATGCATCTCATTCAAGATCATACAATATGAATAGGACATTCTATTCCAAATCACACATCAAGAATAGAGTATCTTATACCAGATCACACAGTAAGGATAAGGCATCTCATTCAAGATCACACAACATGAAAATGACATTCTATTTTAGATCACACAGCAAGAATAGAGCATCTTATTGATAACTTGTAGAAATACAAGTTATTATGGCCTTTTAGATAGAATAATGGGACTAAAAGGCATAATAAATATGTCAAAACGAGTACCTTATGTTATAAATTCATAAATATTTGGAAATACATTTTACATAAGTTTCTATGTCTGCTTCACCTCATTTTTAGTGTCTTAACGCATAATATAAATAAAAGAAGCAACTAGTGAATCACATAGGAACTCACATGAAGACTATATGAGAAGACCTTGTCTAGCAAGTACAATTTCTAATCGAGCTCTACATCATCATGTGAGAAAAGGTTTGGTAGAAAATAAAAGTGGTAGATTGAGTTGATGTGACTTGAAAAGGTTGCTTTCCATGCTGACATGTTCAAAAGAATAGAAGTTTCCTGCTGAAAGTTGCCTATAAGAGGACTTCATCCCTACCAAGCAAAGTGGTGGAAGGCTGGCTAAGAGAAAAGTCAAACGTATGAATGAACCGATCCAAAATCCTAGAGAGTGGTGGAAAGGAATAGCCTTTCACCGCCTGTAAAGCATTTCTTCTTCTTCTCAAGTCAGTCTACGAGTGAAAGCTTAAAGTCTGAGTAGAGAAGATGTCATTTTTCCATTTCCCTTAACTTGTAATGCATTTCTTCCCTTAACTTGTAATGCATTTGTATTAAGTGTTATCAAGAACCCTTAATACATTACATGTTTATACCTTTTCAATCCATCACATCTTTACTATTCATCTATCAATGTGTTATCTGTAGTTTAAGTTTGTAATAAGTTCTTGATAACACTACAAGAAATTTGAGTTATCCCAACTCAAGTTTAGGCATCGGGATAAAAAATGTCACAAGAAAAAGCTTTTCCCAACGCAAAAAAATGATGTCAGCATTGAATATATATGCCAACGTCGACTTGAAGATGTCAAGATAGCATAAGCCTTTTGTGATGCCATGCAGGTACACGTCGGTGATGTCCCATCTAAGGCTGATATGGAAGTGTACGACATCGAGGAAAGGGGGAAAGGGAAATTATTATTAAAATTATAATCAATCGCGACGTGTACTTACATGGTGTTGAAGATTGGTTTGTCTACGATGATGTTAGCGTTGACCATGTCGACAAAGGTTAAACTTTTAAATAATTATGACAACCTTTCTATGATGCCAAAAAGTGGCACATCGAGATGAGCCTTCCTTTTGCCGACGTAGGAGTGACAACGTCGTGAGAAATTATGACATTTGAAAAGATTTTGAAAACTTTTGCATGACGCCATAAGTGACTATGTCGACATTAATTACAGAAAACACGATGCCCTCACTTATGGTGTCACAATTGTGGGGGTTTTCACGACATTATCGAGATGCATTGGGAGAACCCCTATTATTAAATTTCTGTGTTCATAGAACACAAAACACAAAAGAGAGAAAAAAGTAAAGAGAAAGACAAAATGAAAGAGAAGAGACTTGACCGTCTGTTGAGTCGATGCATGTCACCTCCATTCATCGAGTTAATGCATGTTGTTTGTCGCCTACCGTCCTCATTCGTTGTCCACTTACTTCGTCGTCTCTATCGGTAAAAATGTTGTATTTAGTATTTTTTGTTTCTAAATAAATATATATTAATAGATTGTATATTGTAGATTAGGTTGTACGTATATTGTATATTGTATGTATAATTTGTAGATTGTATATTGTATTTATACTGGTTAACAAATATCCTTGAGTTGGTTTTAATTGTACATGTGAATCTCCATTTTATCTTCTCTGTCTTTTTCATTTTTGATATCGACACATATTTATCTTTTCTGTCTTTCTTATTTTTTATATCCACAATTTTCTAGTTATATTTTTTATATCACACATATTTTAGCATTTAGTTTAGTTTAGTATTTAGATTGTTTTAGTTTTGTTTTATTTAATTATTTTTAGTTTTTAGATTTCAAATTAGTTTTACGTTTTAGATTTAGATTTAAGTTGTAGGTTTTAGTATTGCATTCGAATTTAGTGTGCTAGAATTTAAGATTGAAGTTGAATCTATATATTTTTTATTGAATTTTTCACTATCTTTACATCTATTGTCATAAAGTTTGCATTTTATTAACATATCTTGACATTGAATTACATAAATTGTATGTACAGATTGTATATTGTATGTATGTTGATATTAAATTTGTTGTAGATTTCAAAATTCTAAAATGCTATTGAAAAGAAGAGTATGAGAAAACTATAGAGAATCTTAGGTGCAAGAATTTAAAAATTGAATATGCAATGGAGGAGCTCAACATCAAGAAATCGAAATTATCAATAAACATTTAAATTTTTATTCATATTTTAAATATTTAAATCATGATTTGAACCTTTGTTGTCACACCCCGCTCGAGCACCTACTTGCTCATCTTTCCAGAACAACCTCAACTGACACATGATGTGAACCCTTGCAAAAAATTTAAATCGCAGAATTCTCTTATTAAAATAAACATTTAAATTATACTTTGAAATTCATAGTGCAACTCGTATGAAATCTTTATAAAATGTATCATGAAAAATGAACAAAACATGAATATATTTGAACAACCACATTACTATTTTGAAACAAACAATGTCCTTGCATAATGAAAACTAAGTTGGTCTAGCAGTAGTAAGTTTCAGCATACAGAGATCCACAATCTATACCTAGAAAGAGGGAAAATATTTTTGATAGGGTAAGTTGAAAGACTTAGTGAGCAACAGTATAAAATAGGTTTTCATAAATATTTTAGTATAAAATCGAAGCTTAAATACATTTATCAGTAAACTTTTATAACATGAAACTTGAAACATTTGCATAGCTTTTTGAAGACAGTCTTTTATAGCCAAGAGCAGTATTTACCCCTTCGTTCGAAGATGGAACAATCGATGGGTAGCTAACTCTCCTCCTTTAAGGCATAACAATATACCCTTCCTGATGGCCTATAAACTATAGGCTCGTCAATCCTACCATCAATACGAAGTTAACCACACGTATACAATAGGTCTCATGAAATATTTGAAAAGATGAAATATTTCCTTGGAAGTTTTGAAACCTTTCCTTGAAATCATTAAATCATAACGTAGCTTGTAAATGTTATTTCAGTAAATATTTATCAATAACATAGCTTGTATAAGAACTTGAAATCATGTTTAGCAAATCATTTTACAAGTTATTGCTTGTAAAGCCTGAAAACATGTTTAACAATAACATTTAGAAATCAATGTGTTACTTATAATACTTGTACAAATCCTTGGTCGAAAATTCCTTCTAATCCTCTTTGTCTTGAAAAATTCATATTTTATCCTTAATTAATTCCTTGAACATGAAAATATCCAAAATTTCCCTTAAAATTCCTAAAAATATCAAGACAGTCCAAATAACTCAAAAACATCCTAACGGTGTCCATTGACATGATGAGTGAGGTTGGCTGCAAGTGCATGGCCTAGGGCCTTGCCGCATGCTAACCTCATAGTGAGGGGCGTATGCCACGTGCTGACCTCACAATGAAGGGCAACACGAGCACAAGGATACACATTAGCACCCACCGTGTGACCTTGTCCGCCTGGTGCTGCGCGTCCAACTTGTTGCCTACTAACCTTTTTTCACAAGTCATACGCGCAGCTTGAGCACATGCCTTGCTGCAAACCTCTCAACAACACATAATCTCTATGACCAAAATGCCAAGTCCATCTCTCCTAGCATGCATGACATTGACCTAAAGCCCACAACTTAAACTTTCGTCTAAAATACATGACCCAAATTTGAAAAATCATAACTTAAAATTCTTATCTTTTTTTACGAAATTTCATTCTACAACATTGCTCTAAAATGATTTATTTATCTTACCTCAAAATTTCAGAATCAAATTCCAAAAGATGAGTCCTATAGCACACTTGGAATGCACCTTGCTCAGATTCATCCAAGAAATGACCTTCTCGCCTTCTCTTGATCAAAACACAAACCTCTTTGAATCCAAAACGCACTGCAACCCTTATTCAAAAAATAGACACAACATCTAAACTTTCAAGGCCAATTTGAGTGAAAATGTCCAAGCGAGTTTTGAGAAACTTCTTGTTGAAGTTAGCTATTTATAGAAAGCCTTGTATGAAATTATCTTGACACCTCAACTTTTCTTAATCCACCCTTAAACCTCCTTAAGACACATCAAACTACCTTTCCACCTTAAAATTCATGTTAATAATATTAAGACACTTGGATTAACTTTAAACTGCTTGCTTGGAGTATGTCACATGTATGTCTTAATCGCATGACTAACCTCTATAGCTTCCCCGTATAGTTTGGCAGCCCAACAACCTTTCTCGCCTAGCCTTGCTTCCTCGCCTAACCAGCCTTATGCTACCTTTAAATGCCTAGCCAAATGGCTAGCCACATCCTTCCTTGCATGACAACTTCTTAACACAAAGTCCTTTGGCCGCAAACTTGCTAACCTCTTTTCCTTCCTCGCCTAGGTTTCCTCATGTGAACAACCTCTCATGGACAACCTTCAAACACCAAGATAACCTCTTTAGAGATTATCTCGCCTAGCCTTGCCTCAAATTTAATCGCATGCCCCTCTTTGTGTTTGTCTTGCCGCTCAACACAAGTCTCAAACGCCTAACCACAAGTCAAACATAACCTCCAAATGCATGATGTATGGCCTTAAATGCCCATCCTTAAATGCAACCTAACCTGTTTAGAGGTTGTTTTCCTTCTTTTGGCCGCCCAAACCATTCCAAAATAACCTCTAAATGCTACAACACTTAGCCAAAATTCCAACTTTTCTCTCTTTCTCAAATTTAAACTTAATTTCCAAGTCTTTTTAACTTATTTTCCTATAAAATTCATTTTCTCTTGACCTTGACTAAGTTTAACAAATTCCAAAAGTTCTAACTTTTAGGTTTCACACTTCTCTGGTGGTTTAGAAAATTGATTCGAAAGAGAGAAGCAAAAAATGATATGATCAAGAATGGAACAAGTAAGCCATAGAAAGTTGCCAACTTACATATTAAGTAAATATGATTGATTGTTAAAAAGGCTATCAATCACATTTTACTTAATATGCAAGTGGGGAACTTTCTATGGCTTACCTGTTTAGTTCTCGATCTTGTCATTTATTGTTCCTCTCTTTCCAATCAATTTTCTAGAACCACCAAAGCGAGGATTGTTTCTGTTTGAAGCAACCTCATATTTCCTTCAACGCAACTCGTAATGATGTTCAACTTTTCTCTTTGCACATTCTACACATGTCCCTATTATCATACTAGCTATAATCATGCTGAGGTAATGTGCAGAAGTTGGAGAAATTTGCATCGGCGCTTAGAATTATGCTTTTAATTTTTTGTTTTTACTTTTCATTATTCATGTAATTTCAGAACCTACCAACATGTACTTTTTTGTATATTTGAATTAATTTTAATATAAATTCAATTTGATATTTTATTAATTTTACATTAACTGTTTTTAGAATTTGAATTAATTTAAATCAAATTTGATTCCAATAGCAAAAATAAATAAAAATAAAATAATATTATAAAAAGATTTTCCTAACGCACAAAATGTGTCGAGAATGGACGTCTCTAACGACGCAGCATTAGTCCAAGGTATGTCAATATCGTGTCAATCGTTCATTTAAGCTAGCATACACGACAATGTTGACAATACCATATTGTTAACATGCGACTAGACATCGGTAGTACCCTATTATCGATGGTCTGACCAGATGTCAACATTATCTTATTGTCGATGTGTTGACCATGTCGACAAAGCATGTATTGGGTAAAACCCTTTATCGACGTTGCCTCATTCATGCATCGACGTTTTCTATCACGATGCGATATTCACAACATGCATTTCTGCGTTGGTGTGGACATTTTAGATACATTTTTTTATTTTTGACAACGCATATATGCATCGACAGAACCCCACATTCTTGTAGTGTAAGAAGCTTAGCTTATAACTCTTATCGCACTAGGTGAGCTATATTCATCACTTGGCCAGTGTTTATCGCCAACTACCCGAGAGGACAAGTAGCAATGATATGACTAATGTGCGCAAGGAGGAGTTTGGACAAACTCCACCTTAGAGAGATAACTTCCATAATTTATGTTCCGAAAGGAGAAAAAGTGTGGGTACTTGCACCGAGAGGTTGTCACCCTTAAAAGAGAAGCTCTATAAGTTTTGTAAGTCAAACCTTCTAGATATACCTTAATTAACCAAGCTTCTTCATTTGAATCTCGAGAGGTGAGCAAGTGTGGCATTTAAAGACATTGAGAGGTGCTCGCCTTAATCATAAGCTAGTTAACTGAGTTATGTTGCATCAAGGCTTTTATATTGCTTAATCACCTAATAATGCATAGATTTTTCTCCACTCTTTCCTATATACAAGTTAGTTCACACCTCTATCTTGCCTCCACCTTAATTTTTCTTTATAGATTCTCTAGTGTAGATAAGTAGATATAGTATAAACTTACACTTCATTACACTATATAGATAATTCTTTTATATTGCCCAAATAAAGAGTGAACCTTAGAACTAGGACTTTGATATTAATTTTTTGTGTTTGACCCTAGATTACCTCAGAAACCTATTGTTTCACTCACACTTGGGCAAACAATAAGAAAATTTGTACTCAACGAGGACTTAGTAATCACATGATGAGGAGGTATATAGTGAGCATGTAGTATGCAGTGACATATTAAAGTAGGATGTTTCGCTTATTATAGACGTTTAATGCGTTACATCATAAGAATAATGCAATAAAGGTCTAGGCGGCACACCTCCACTTAGTAGCTGTAAGTGACTTTGGGGCAAGGTGTGACAACAAGTAACTTCAAACTGACTTGAATTCCTCTATTTATAGAACTCTTCGGTGAAATTTTCCATGACAGAATGATTACCCTTGCCAACGGTATAAAGTGGTCCAATATTAGAACGTCACGTGTCTTTGCCTAACCCTTATCATTAATTTAGATTGGGCGACAAGGTCCAATCAATCGTCAGTCTACTGACATCAGGGTCACATCATTGTTTCTTTGTGAAGTAGCTCATATTGCCTAGATGTTCGCTACGCAATCTTCTTTGCGTAAGGACCTTCCATTTTATAATCCTTTCGCTAAGCATGGTTTGGTTATCAGTAGTCTCTTCGCACAGTATCCCTACCATAGGACATTCATCGTGTTAGTGGTACACGATGAGTGCCTTACAAAGAAAGCCACTCATGCAAGAGTATTTAGTTTAGGAAAGTCACTCACGCAATGTTCGATCCTCTTCTTCCTCGAATGCCTCTCCTCACCTAGAACTCCCTTAGCAACAACTCAACTCCATCACTCTTTCGACAAAACCTCCAAATAATAGCACTTCTCTCAAGGCCTTCACCTCTATTTATACTAATCCTTTGGACTGATTATTTTCTTTACCTACTAGTTTCGAATTATAGCTTTACGCGTGTCACCTTATTGCCTTGCCGGACCATGCAGTCAAATCCAACTCGACACGTAAGCCAACAATCAACTCATGATTAGACATTTTCTCGAGACGCAGACCTTATCTTCTCGAAAAACTAAACTCCTCCTTGTCTTATCTTCTAAAAAAGCTAAACTATTTTTCCCTTTGTCTTCTTTCTCGCCTTCTCTTTTTTGCAACATGCCACAATTGCCCACTTCTTTTCTGACTTCTATTTGCGTTGCTTCACCAAATTGCCTAACTCTTCTTGCGATAAAACTCCTTTGCCACAACAACTCTTCCTTCATCGTCTTCTACTCCACACAACTTCCTTCCTTCCCTTTGAATTTTATCTTTAGAATGATCAATCTTTTCATTTTAGAAGGATCGTTTCACTCCTCAACACCTCTCTTTTTCAAGAGGATTCCCCTTTTCGGATCTGAGCCTTACATAAACAATAGTCCATGACCACAAGTATTTTTCAAGTAGCTTAGAATTCTATTAAAAACCTTGAGATGATGTTCAATTGGATCATTCATGTGCTGATTAACAATGCTCACATAATATGTTATGTCTGGTTTGTAATAATCAGACAACAACCATAAAAGTACCTAGTATTGGATACAAGATCACAATCATGAACTACTTAGTCTAACATATAAATCACACACTTTTAATTAAAGGACATTTTGATCATCCGAGTACTTCAATATTGGGTTGAGGTTGTTAAATTTGCCATTCTCGAAACTTTAAATTCTTGGGCTATGGACTTAAATTTATTTTATATTCCGTCATTCATACAAAGATAGCAACAAGATAACTAGTATCAAATAACAATTATTATATTAAAAATCATAATCAAATAACAAGTATTATTGTCAATCTATTCGATAGTAATCAGACAACAAGTATATAAAAAAAACAGATAACAATTAGAATAATTGACAACCAATACCATATAGTAACCAAACAATAATAAGATAATAATTGATATCATTGACAATAATATTAGATGGTAATCAAACAAAATATCAGATAATAATTGATACCATTAATAATCAGACAACAATAAACTTTTAATAATAATTAGTATCTCAGAGTAGTCATATAGTAATTAGCCAACAATTAGATAACCTTCCTTGACAATTAAATGGTAATAAGATCACAGTTAAATGATAATCACATGAGAATCAAATGTAATCACACAACTAAATGACATTATGATCATATGAGTATTTTAATTGGGCTTTAAATTTTTGCAACACGAACTTAATTTTCATTTCATGTTTTGCTATTCACGAAAGTGAACTTATGTATACAAATTTTTTAAACAATAAGTTATATTATTTTTAAAGAAAACATACGTGGGTGTTTGTTGAATAGGAATGTAATTTGATAATTTGAAACTCATGTTTGGATAGAACGTTTTGGACTTAAATTGTAATAACAAACTCACTTCATTCATTTAGTTTTTAATCTAACATTACTTTTCAACATTTTCACGCTTCAAGATTCTATTTTTCTTATGCCATTGATCCTCACTTATTCAAGTACCCCTCTAATTTCCAACGATCTTAATTACATTCAAACTCTTTAGACAACTCCATAGTACTTCTACCATTTTGTTCCACCTCTCTTAATCTCGTCTCTTCCCCGCATTTCTTCTTCACCCATTTCTCTCATCTTTTTCTTTCTCTCTTTGAGGACTGAGCGGTAACAAGAAAGATGGAGTTATACGGCCTATTATTTTCTAATTCTTATTTCTTTCACGTTTTGTTTCATTCTCTTTGATTGTTGAGGGAATTCTCCCTTCACGTCATATTCACCCAAATTGATGTGTAGTTAGTCGATCAACATCATACAATCCTCCAAAATCAACAATGTTTGAATGACAAAAATTGACTGAAAAATGAACATCATCCACTTACATATATCACATTTGTGTGCTTGTCAAACTATAAAAGTTGACCAAAGAGTTGTTATTTAGAAACCAATTTAAAGTTCAAGTATACAAAAGTACTTTTGGAGAATTCAGAACATAACCCAAAAAAAAGTTATAAGAAAAATAAAATTTGCTTATTTATTTATCTTTGTAATAAAAGTCAAATGGAATTAAATAAATGTCTAGGACAACATAATTATGCTAGGAGTGAAAGTTAATCACTTTCCCATTTTGCCCCCCAATGAAAAGGCATTTAACCCAATCACCCTCTAATAATCTCAGCTCTCTCCAGCCACCATTTTTGCTTTACTCTATTCCAAAATTTCCGATTCATCTCTCTGTCCTCTCCCATTGCTTCACTTCTCCAGTTCCGATTCCGTGGAATTGGAGCTGAATCATCCCTTTCTTTTCCTCGTTTTTCCCACATTGTTCTTTGTTTTCTTCCTCTGAAGCTTTCTCCAGCTCCACGACCTCTTAACCATCTGATTGCTTAAGTTTTCCCACAGTTTTTCGATCAATTGGGGTTTGCAGGAGGATTCACG
>JBBPDI010064483.1:0-36798 GCA_037974545.1 Cucumis variabilis
TGGATTTAAGATTATAAAATTCAATTTCTCAATAACGACTTTATTGAACAGAATATGATTACAAACTACAAGTTTTAAGACAAAAATTCCAACAAAAACAACACCACAAATCAAAGAAAGTAACAAAACAGAAAAAATAACAACCTCACAGCCCGGGGACAAGCAAAGAAAGGACAGATGAAAATAAAACCAATTAAATAGGATCATGAGCATTCTCACCCCAAAAGTAGCACAAGCACGGATACAAGAACAGATTAGTTGAAATGGAACCATAAGCTCACGAGCCTGACCATCGGATGATGATTACCTTCCTTCTAGATCAAGTGAATCGTAACATACCAGAGAACACGCCACAACTTTCTCCTCATACCCTTCCCAATACTCTGATGACAAATCCAAGAGAACTTAAACCCCCAATTCCCAATCTTGTGATAGGAAGCCATAACTTAAAGGACTCTGATATGGATCAAGAAATCATAATTGAATCAAATAAAGAATTTGAAGAGATGCAATGCTTGGAAGTTGAATAGTTATTTTGGCAACCCAAAAGTCATAATATTAAATGTTTAAGGAACTATGTATTTATGTGCTTTCATTTATTATGGTAGTTGAAAGGGCATAAAATTAAATGTTGTGACCTTTCATTTCATATTTTAATAGTATATATAGGGTTCTAATTTTCACATTTAAAGAAGAGGAATTTGGATAAATGAAATCTGAAAATTCTAGAATTTAGAATTTTGTTCTTATGTGTTCTTATGATAGAATGTATGAATATTTGGAGCATTCAAGTGAGGATTGATATGTCTTGCTTGTGGAGTGCTTTGAAGATCAAGGGTTGATGGAAGTTTCTAACTTTGTCTTATCCTTGGTTTCTTAGATCATCTAAGAAATCTGTATCTAACCTATCTTAGGAGTTGAAATTAAATTGGAATTGGGGCTGCTGGGGTTGTGTTCTTTTTAGTCTTGTTTTTTAACATGGTTCTTAGATTCAGTTATTGGGATTTATGTCCTAAAACTCGTAGATTGTAAATATAATCCATGGATCGTTATTAATAAAGTGTTATTATTGTAATAATTGTTATTGATTATAATATTAGTTTTGTCTTCATAACCAAATTCCAATTAACTAACATCTTAAGTTGTTTAGTGAATCTTTAACATGGTTCTTAGATCCATTGTCTCTCATTTCTTATCATTTGGTATCATAGCTTTTGGTTCTAGATCTGGTATATCTTTCCATTATTGCAACATGTTCTCTTATTTTTTTAAATTTCCATTTTGTTTAGTTGTATCATCACATTTTGTCGACTATATAAAATCTAAAAAAAAGTGTCACTTCCATTCCAAATCTTACAATTTCGTCTTCTTCATTCTTTTAGATCCAGGTCTGATCTACAAATTTTTTTTCTTCAAGGTCTTCTAATTCAATTTCCTTAATTATTAAATATCGTCATTTTAAAAATATGTAAAAAAAGAATGTTCTAATTTGAGAAATTTCATGTTGAACTTTATTGTTCATGAATTCAAGAGCAAAGAAGATGACTACCGAAAGCTACATTGGAAAGAGATCATTTAAAGAAGATTTTGTTTAACGTGGTTCTTTAAAGAAGAAGATTTTGGGTTGAATGAAAATCTGAAAATTCTAGAATGTAGAATTTTGTTCTTATGTGTTCTTGTGATAGAATACACGAATATTTTGAGCATTCAAGTGAGAGTTGACCTGTCTTGCTTGTGGAGTGCTTTGAAGATTGAGGGTCGATGAGAGTTTCTAACTTTTTCCGATCCTTGGTTTCTTAGATCACCTAAGTAACTCAATCCTAGCCTACCTTAGACGTTGAAATCAAATTGGTTTTGGGTTATTGGAGTTGTGTTTTTTGAGTCTTGTTGTTTAACATGGTTCTTAGATTATATGCCCAAGGGTTTCTGATTAGACTCTAGAAAAAATTTTAAACCCAAAAGGACTGAAAAAAATAAATGATCACGAGACTAACAACTCCCCTACAAAGGATGCAAGACAAAGGAACCGACCTGTCCCACTGACTTAAGGTATCTCTAATACCCAATATGTCTCTGAGGGCCAACCAAGCATAAATGGAATGCTTGGGAACATTCCCTCGACCCTACAATAAACTTGACCAGCGAACCCTAACCCTATGAAGACGAATAGTATCCCACGCACTAGCAATCGAAAAACTATCATGGAGACCAGTAATCCAAACCCACCTTTCCTCAAACTAGGACACAGACTAACACCTTGAACCCTATCCCAAAGATCAATCAAATCTATAGAAACCCGTGGCCACCTCCAATTCCCATCTGGACCAATGAATGCAGCTAGCCTTGGCTTCAGCCGACTCGTTGGATCATAAATCACCCTCTCACCAACCTGCCAAAGTATAGGACTGCCCTGTAACTATGGATTCAGCCACACTTTACAACGCCTAACATCTCCCACCTTTACCCTAACATGTTCTTCCAGATTATCACGCTTACGCAAGATAGCCCAAAGATACCGAGATCAACCAACCCCAGCATCAATCTCCCACAATGACCTCACCTTGAAGAATATAAACCTCCACCCAAGCAGCCCACAGGGTACCCAAATTCACCAGTATCAACCAAAGAATCTTCTTTGTACTCGTAATTTTCCAAGAAGGCCTACCATGGATAGTAAGCCCACCCTCCATAAACGGAAGGCACATCTCAGTCCACGCCACCTTAGCACCTCCTCTACTCTCCTCCTTACCTCTCCAAAGATAAGACCTCAGGATTTTATCTACTTTATAATGCACACACGAGGAAACACAAACACAATAGCCCAATAAACCTGAAGACTACTAAGCATAAAACGAACGAGTTAAAGTCTACAAGCACAAAACGAACAAGCCAGGAGCCCTACCACTATCCATAGAAAATAATACTCTCATAACCTCCTTACGTTTAATAGTAGCCTATAAAGCTTGACAACACTCCTCAGACCATCTAAACTGAATAGTATCCTCAATCCAAGGAGACAACTCTTTATAGCCAATATTATAAGAACCCAAACTGTTACAAAAACAATTGATTGCCACCTGAGCCACCCCTTCGTGAGTAGTCAACCTGAAGCCTTTCGAATCAACCACAAAAAGAATAGAGTTGTGATTCAAACGAGAACAAATAGATCGATGAAAAAAATAGTGTTCTGATCACCTAACTTTAGGCACTGAATCCAGACTTCTGACGTAGAGAGGCTTCCTCCAGTCTAGCAGTTATCCAAAAAGCCTCAGTGGCAAATTCTGCTTGATGACTCAAAACATCATATGTAGGATTTTGTTCAACCTTTTTCTGAGCTCTACCCATGAACCCTTTAGCAATACGAACCTCCTCACTAAGGCTACAAATGTGCTTACCTAACTATCTCCGGAGGGTAGGCTTGAGGTTGTGAAGATTTCTCACAAAACTCACAATTGGAGAAACCCTTGCATGGCGAACCCAAATTGATGAAACAACATCAACAACGGAAGCATCCTCAATCCAATGAATGAAGAAACAAAAAGGAATTCACCGTCTTTCTTTGCTGCAATCTGGGATAGAATAAGATAGAGGAGTGGTCGGAAATGCCCCAGGGTAGAACACTAACTCTCATACTAGGCCATGTTACAAGACCATCATCATTAACTAGAATAAAATAAAGTCGTCTCATCAAGCCAAACCCATTAACCTTACTAGCTAGGTGAACCAGTTACCTTGCATCGTAGGTTCAACAAGATCAGCCTCATAAATAGCCATATCGAACTTCTCCATATCTCCAGGAACAGGAGATCTACCAAAAGCTTCAAAATGAATTTTGATAGCATTAAAGTCACCCATGACAATACCCGACCCCGTCCATCCAGAAGAGATCTCACCCATACAACGCCATAGCAAACATCTTTCAATATTATTATTAGAAGCATAAAAACAAAGCACCTTCACACAATCCTCAGAAAGCAAATCAGTTAACGAACCAGAAATAAATTGATCTTCCACCTCACGTGGAGTAAAAACGAAGGGACTCCGCTTCCACATTACCCAAATACGACCAACCCTACTGCTACTGTAGCTACAAGTGTAACCCCACGAATCACCAAACCTACTGGAAATAGAACCAAAATTTTCTTCCCAAATTCTAGTTTCCAGAAGACAACAGAATCCCACAGAGGACACACCTAGAAATCAAACACCACTCTACACTTTACGAGGCTATTAAGACCCCGTACATTCTATGAACACCAAATAATCATGAAAGGTATGGAAACCTTCACTCCCGTAGGATTATCGTTGGAGGACATACCTCTAAGAACCATAGTAGTATCGTCCACCTATAAGGGGGGAGGGGATCCATCCACTATTGATAAGGCCCACTTGTCTCCCTCATCCAACTCCATAAGGTTGCTAAAAGAATTTGACATAGTCACATCCACACTTTTACCCCTATCTCGAAGAGATACCAACTCCCTTTTCTTTTGAGTGATAAGAGTAAAATCATCTCGTTTATCCACCTCCTTTTCCTTAATAGGCCTAATCGGGGCACTATTAGTCTCTCATTCCTCCAACTGTTTAAATGACTCCAACACCACATCTCCACAAGCCACATTTGTTAGTTCCTCCTCTTTGTTAGAAACCACCTTACTCACATACTCCTCCTGAGGAACCTTATTCTCCATACTCCTAGGACACTGACCACTAAAATGCCTAAAAGCCCGACACAAATTACATTTTCTAGGGTTTCACTCATAATTCACAGTCACAATGAAATTCACTCCCCTAAGGGTAACTGTTATTTCAGCAGACCTATGTGAGTCCACATTTTATTTAACACATACTCGAGCATATGATAGTTTTCATCTTTCCTTAGTGGCTAGATCTAAAGACAAAGGTTTTCCCACAACACTAGCAACAACAGCTAAATCTGATTCTAACCATAACTCCATAGGAATTCTAACAAGTTTGATCCATACAGAAACAAAATTAAAAACAAAGGATTCAGAGACAATATCTGGAATCCATTTACGAAGGAGCATAGGTTTGCCGCCAAGATGCCACGGTCCACGGGATAGAATCCACTGAATAGATTTTGGGCGTTTGAATTGGAAACAAATGAGATCACTATCAAGAATCGTAATCATGGGCATTTTAAATTTACCCCAGATTTTTTCAATAAGCCGATGGATGACTGTATATGACAATTTTGCATCAATAAGTTGCCTCACTAAGGAATTTTCTCACATATAAACTCCATGTTTAATAACGTCCTTTGGGGGGGAGAACAACACTTTTATTTCCTATGATTGTTGGTGGGGGTATAAATGAGTGAATTTCCACTAGAAGAGCCAAAAAAGGAGGCCCATGAGGTTTTTTTCTCACTTCGAAATTCCTTATTTTCCCTGGACCAATTTTTTTTAGCACAAACCCATAGACTGAAAATCCTTCTTCCCATGGTTATTTATTAAATCAACATTAAGCCCTTCACCAACATATCTCGACCCATCATTATGTGAAGGCCCATCTGGAGGAGATTAGGAAATGTCATCTCATCCAATTCCTTATTTCCTTTTCCTACAAGTCGCTCACCATGAAGCCCCTTATCATTTCCAAGCCCATAACCCACCAACCCATTAGAAGGCCCATATATGCTATGCGTGTACAATAATGTGCAATCTAATTGGACCGCTTCATCAGTCCAGTTCATGCTTACTGATTTCAGAATTAAGGAAGCGTTTCATATGATTCAATGCGCTATTCTTCACCGCTGAAACACCAGATTGAGAGCTACCCCCTTCTGTCGTCGACATCAGCTCAAACTTCACCAGATACATTCATCTTCAATTTCACAAGGATTTTCGCCGACGTTGAAAGCTTCTGAATAATAGCCTAAATAAATCGGAGAAGAATCACAATTAGTCGTCGCACTCCATGAAAATAGAACAGTAGTTCACTGACGGCTCCTGCACTCAGTTCACATAATAAATCATACACCAAAACAACCAAAACAAAACTGTTAAATCGATTTTAAAACAAAGCCAAATGTCCAACAGTCGAAGCAAAATCTGATTACCAGATTAAAGTCTGAAGATAAACAATGAGATTTCAACAAGAACGTCATATAAGGACCCACAAACAACCACCAATTTGATAGAAATTGCATCGATTGCACATCCAAGACCTTCTCCAGCCGAACACAAGATGTGAAAAAATTGGCAGATGTGCGTGCACCTCACACGCCCGTAGATAGTCTTGAAATTTTTTTCATATTTTCAATTTATCTTCGTAACTCATAACCTACAAAAAGTGTGAAAATAGCACTTCATGATCAGAAGTGGCAACCAAGAATGTAAGTGCTACAAACCTAGTCTCAAATAGGCCTAAAAAGTGTTCAAAATGTGTGTAAGTATCACATAAACTTTCAAAAGGATCCAATGTTGCTTAAGTGTAAGTTCGTAACGCATAACCTACAAAAAAATTTAAATAAGAGTTGAAAACAACTTTAAGACATAAAATGGCAACCACGTGTGTAAGTTCAACAAACTTATTTTCAAACAAACCTGTAAGGTTTTTAAAACGGGTCTAAATATCACTTGAACTTTCAAAACTACGGCAAGCTTAAGTTTAAGTTTGTAACTTATAACATGTCAAAACGTTCAAAAAGTGTAAAAAAAATACTCCAAGACCTATACTTTCAACCAAGTGTGTAAGTGCAACAAACGTAGTTTAAAACAAAAAAAAATATGTTCAAAACGTATCTAAACTTTCAAAACGACAAAAAATGCTTGAGTGTATGTTGTAACTCACAACCTACCAAAATTTTAAAAAGTGTGAAAATAGCACTTCATGACCCTACAATATGAACTTATTGTGAGAGAGTTAGTAAGGTTAAATCTGTTTCATTTACAAAAGAAATATTTTTTACTTATATACAAAAGAACTTGTTTCCTAACGGGCGAGCTTAATCCATGTTTTTCTATTGCTTCTTTTGTGTTGTTACAAGAGGCCAAGAAAGATACTTGATTTGAAGGTTGCTTCTAAAATGAACAATGTCATACATCATATGTCTTTTAATGCCAAATCAAAGAAGAACCAGTCAAAACTCACATCAAAATTAAAATATGGCAGCAAGCATACGATTTTCAAAACACAAAAAATGGGCATGGAGACACTTTTGGAGAAATCATTGTTGGTTTTCGAAGAATCCCAAATGGAGTTTCATGAATGATTTATATATGAAATTCCATGACTATAAAATTACTTTACAAGGCGAGGAAGATGAGAATTATTGTTTCAATGCCACTAATTTCGTCCTTTTGATGTCGATGATGAATTTCTTCATTCGAGGACGATTCCTTTTGAAGATGGAAAAATGATAAGAATCATGATGTTCCATACAGACCAATTACAAAATCTAAGGCATCAAAGATTGAACAACGTTTGTCGCAAGAGACGAGGACCATTTGGATTTTGAAGGTCAATGTTCTCTCGATTGAAGTGGACTATGTGGTAGCCATTAAGCTTCCACGAAGCCAACAATTTGAAGACCTCATGACTTATTTAATATCACATTTTTATTGTATTTCCATTTGTTTGAATTTAACAAGTTAGGGTAACTACCATTAATAGCTTACTATTAAAGATGGTGGTTGGAAATTAGTGGTTGGAAGATAAAAAGATTAGTTAATGTTTTAAAGACTTTTGATATTTTCATTAATTAGGATAGAACCTCTACAAGGCTATATAATGCATTTATCCTTTTATTTGTAAAAAACAAGACTTTTGATGAATGCAATTTGAAATCTCATTTTGAGAGTTTTTCCTTAATGTGCAATACTTGTGAGAGAATGCATGCAAGCCATTCAATCTAACCTTAATCAAGTTTAATTATGGAGTGACTCAATTTAGAACAAGATTTCCAAATCTTGCTTCTAGATCTTTGACCTAATAGGTAATCTAATTCTAACTTTCTCTTGGTTGATCTAAATTAGTATAAGGAGGTGTTAGTGTTTTATTTCAAAGTTTCTTGCTACGTTAATAGCTTGGATCTTTCAAGTGGGGATTAGGATTGCCTTATCATTTGGTATCAAAGCATAGGTTGCATCTTTGTGGCCTAATTTAGAATGATTCTATCTTTTTTTTTTCTTGCAATCTTTTAATTTTAGTTTTTAGCTTCATCCTATCATTTCTTATCTTTTCATCAAACATTCTTCATATCTTTATCTTACTGTTATTACGTTTTACATATTTTAAAAAAAATAAGAATTGGGATGATTGAAATCTGAAAATTATAATGAAGTGATTTCCTACATCTTGAATAGTAAGTCTACATACTCTCCATCTCGATTTGATCATCTTTATTGTTTTACCTAATTGATTCTTAACTTCAACTTTATATTCTTTTGAACTTTTATGTGATTTAAATTTTGAAAGAAAATACATACACATTCATGCTCAAAAGGTCGAAATTAGTTAAAACGAAAAAAATGGTAAAAAGTTAAAATGCTTTTGGTTTGAAAAGTTAAAGTCTGACTTTGATCAGAATATTTTGACTTCTAGCCAAAGGTAGATATTTAACAAAAGATGAATCTGACTCCAACATAAGAGATGCAATTCATCAAAATTTTCATGTAAAAAAGACAATTCTTTCATATCCAATCTCAAATTCAACCAACATTTATTTTTTTTTAGAATTTTCCACAAGAATTGCATGCATAAAGAACCAAGATCAAATCTTATATTTGTATCCCTACAAAACTAACATTAAATTAAGGAATATATCAACGTACTCAAGAAAAGAAAAAAATGCACCACTTAGGTAAAACATTCTAAGGTAGGCTACTTTATATAATTATGTTGTTTGGTTTAGCAAAATGGCTCACTTTAATCCAAGATAAATAGTTTCACACATTTTTTGGAGACTCTTGCCCAGAGCATTTGCTAAATAAATATCCTAACTTATTAGGAAAAAGATAGCTCTTTAAACCTTCTCTCTTAGTATAATATTACTAACTACCAAACCATCGTGGATTGACCTAGTGGTAAAAAAGAAGACAGAGTCCCAATAACTAACTTGGACGTTTGGGTTCAATCCATTGTGGCCACCTACCTCAGAATTAATTTTCTAAAAGAAATGACATTTTCTAACTTACTTATACTGACAAATATTAAGAAATTCTACTAAAAATTTGGCAACATCTCTCCTAAAATTTGGGGTAGCCAAACCTGAAAAGGAATCAAATAAGTGTGTCTCACCACACACATCCAAACAATTTTAGAGTAATCAGAGATAAAAAAAAGTTCAAACTGGATATTACATACAAAGTAATCACAGTTTATCGAGGAACCTCTCAAAACACAAGCCTTTAGCGTCACTTTGCTACATCTAACTATTCCGTGAAGGAATACAAGACTTTGTATATACATACAAAAAGAACGAGTTTACAATCAATGATGGAGAAATTCAACCAATGTTTGCTCCTTGACCGCTACCTGGAGATGGAGGGGGGAGAGAAAACTTTTGAAAACGTGAGCTAAAACACAGTAAGTAGCTAGTAATTAGATATAAAAAGTCATAAAACATACTCAAAAGATGTGTAAATATGCATCAATAATGGAAATATTAATTAAAAACATTGTCATCACATAACCATCAATCAAACCAACAAATTTGTACTCAATCTGATCATTGCAAGTCATCTAAATATATCACCAAGGATAGTTTGCACATGACCAAGGAATCATGCAACCAAAACTAGTTCATGCATATTTAGTACCCGCCACGATAGCAACCTCCATCTAATTTGACTATGACAATATATTAAATACACGGCCTAGTATAGCTCAGACAAGATCCATATCTACAAAAAAATGCATGACCAAGTGGAGCTCACACATACTTAGCACCTACCATAGTAACAACTTTCATATATGCTCCTATGTGCACATAGAGTGATAAGAATCATGATGTTCCATGTGGACGAATTACAAAATCTAAAGCATCAAAGATTCAACAATCATTCATTCTTCATGTACAAGAATGGATAGGATCGGTTCATCGTGAATTTCTTGAACCCAACTCTTTGAAGACCTCATGATTTAGTTAATATCACATTTTTATTGTATTTCAAATTATTTTAATTTTACAAGTTAGGATAACTACCATTAGTAGATTAGAATTAAAGATGGTGGTTGAAAATTAGTTGTTGGGAGTCAGAAAGCCTAGTTAATGTTTTAAAGACTTTTTGTATTTTTATTAATTAGGATAAAACCTCTACAAGGCTATATAATGTCTTTATCCTTTCATTTGTAAGCACAAGACTTTTGATGAATGCAATTTGAAATCTTATTTTAAGAGTTTTCCCTTTAATTTGCAGTTCTTATGATCGAATGCATGCGAGCCATTCAATCTAACCTTGATCAAGTTTGATTGTGGAGTGACTCAATTTAGAACAAGATTTCCAAATCTTGCTTCTAGATCTTCGATCTAAGAGGTAATCTAATCCTAACTTTATCTTGGTTGATTTAAATTAGTATAAGGAGGTGTTAATTTCTTATTTCAAAGGTTCTTGCTATGTTAATAGCTTGGATCTTTGAATTGAGGATTATGATTACCTTATCATTTGGTATCAAAGCATAGGTTGCATCTTTGTGGCCTACTCTAGGATTGATTCTATCTTTCTTTCTTGCAAACTTTTAATTCTTTATTTTAGTTTCATCTTATATTTTCTTGTCCTTTCATCAATCGTTTTTCATATCTTTATCTTATTTCAGTCTTGTTACGTTTTACATATGAAAAAAAAAAGTTGTGAAGAAAAGTAAAAAGAAAAAAGAAGAAGAAAAAAAAAGTTGTGAAGAAAAATCGTTCTTGCAATTATTCATACAAATTGTGTGAGTATCTTGAGTTTGAAATAAAAATTACATGATTCAGTTATTACATTTACTCTTCTATGTTTCTACCATTCCCTAGGTCAATTGCATGATCATTTGAATGTCTTTTCACCTTCTTATCATTAATTGTTGAAGACTTTCAAATCTTTGACTTTCAAACTTCTTTCATTTTGTTTCTCTTTGCAAATTACCGAATTTCACTTCATGACCTTCAACAAACTTTCAAATTCACCTTTTATCTTCAAGTTCCAAGAAGGATAGTTTGTGAAATTCATTTCTTAAAATTTTTCTATTTTCAAATCAATTTTTATGTTTAGTTTCATTCGAAAATTGTGAACTTCATT
This sequence comes from Cucumis variabilis, assembly GCA_037974545.1. Classification (NCBI taxonomy): domain Eukaryota; kingdom Viridiplantae; phylum Streptophyta; class Magnoliopsida; order Cucurbitales; family Cucurbitaceae; genus Cucumis; species Cucumis variabilis. The sequence goes on from JBBPDI010064483.1 coordinate 11,244, forward strand.
ATTTGTTTGAATCTTTCATTTTTTTTCTTCTTTTTGGGGTTAGCTTCATAATTATCTTGTCATTTTTATATTGAATATCTCACTATTTTAATGTTTGCATAGGCCTACCCAATATCATAATTTAGCTACTTTCCCAAATAGCCTACCTTTTGTGAGTAAACACGAGTGTTTCAAGAGAAAAATTAGTGAGTTGAGTGTGTGAGTCCGTTTTAGTTAAAAAGAATGTTTTATCAAGAAAAAAAATTGTCGTATTGCCTACAACTTTGATGCTCAATTTTGAAAGACTTTACGAGGTGAATTGGTAGACATACGACAATTCATTTACATGACTAAGGAAGAAGTTTCAAAATTCATCACTAATTTAGATCAACCAAGAGAAAGTTAGGATTAGATTACCTCTTACATCAAAGATCTAAAAGCAAGATTTGAAAATCTTGTTCTAAATTCAATCACTCCACAATCAAATTTGATCATGGTTAGATTGAATGTCTTGCATGCAATCTATCACAAGAATTGCAAATTAAGGGAAAACTCTAAAAATGAGATTTCAAATTGCATTCATCAAAAGTCTTGTTTGTTACAAAGAAAATGATAAATGTATTATATAGTCTTGTAGAGGTTTTATCATAATTAATGAAAATACCAAAAGTTTTTCAAAAATACAAAAAGTCTTTCCAACCACCATCTTTAATAGTAAGCTATTAATGGTAGTTACCCTAACTTGTTAAATTTAAATAAATAGAAATCCAATAAAAATATGATATTAAGTAAGTTATGAGGTCTTCAAACTTGTCTTCATGGAAGCTTAATATCTACCACATAGTCCACTTGTATCGAGAAAACATTAACCATCAAAACTCCAAGTGGTCCTTCGTCTCCTTTATTAGTATGTAGCACATGAAATTCACGATGAACCGACCCTATCCATTCTTGTACATGAAGAATGAATTTTTTTTTGAAAAGTTAGATCTTGTAATTTATCCTTCTGAAACAAGTGGAGTACCATGATTCACATTATTTTTCCCCTCTTCAAAAGGACTCGTCCTCCAATCAAGAAATCCATCACCTGCATGAGAAGGACTAAAGTCAGCAATATTGAAAGTAGAACTTACTGAATATTCTCTTGGAAGGTCAATTTTGTATGCATTGTTAACTTTTTCAAGAACTTGAAAAGGTCCATCCCCTCTTGAAAAACTCTGTTTTTCTTTGAGACTGAAATCGCTCCTTGCGAAAATACACCCAAATCCAATCACCCGGTTTAAAAATTAGTTCTCTTCTTCCTTTGTGGACTCTTGAAGCTACTTTGGAGATATTTTTTTTCAATCCTTTCTTTCACTTCCTTGTGCAATGTCTTGATCAACTCTACCTTGTTTGTAGCTGCATCACTTACAAACACATTGGAAGGAATAGGCAGCAAATCAAGAGGTGTAAGTGGGTTAAATCCATAAACAACTTCAAATGGAAAACAGTGAGTTGTACTATGATTCACTCTATTATATGCAAATTCAATAAATTGTAAAGAATCCTCCTAAGACTTAACGTTCTTTGAAATAATTGTCCGAATTAAAGAACACAATGTTCTATTAACCACTTCGGTTTGTCCATCATTGATGATGACACGTAGTTGAAAACAACAACTTCGTCCCTAACTTACCCAACAACACTTTCCAAAAATGGCTTAAAAACTTTACATCCCTATCACTAACAATAGTTTTAGGAATTGCATGCAACCTTACAACCTTTCTAAAGAACATCATCGGTTTTGTTACATGCTATAAAATGTGCCATCTTACTAAATATTTCTGCAACAACAAAAGTACTATCCTTACCCTTTTTAGTTCGTGACAAACAAGGTACAAAATCCATAAATATGTTAGTCCAAGGTTTATTAGGCACATTCAAGGGAGTATACAATCCATTGGGTTGTGATCTAGAAATTCTGTTTGCATTTAAAATATTTTCTATAAACCTTATGAACATCATGTTTCATTTTAGACCAAAAGAAATGCTCATGTAACATGTTTTAGGTTTTATGAAATCCAAAATGCCCCATTTTTTTTAAAAGGTAATATTATTATACAACAACAAGGAGGACCTCACAGCCTAAGGTCAAGGCACAATAGCGGAGAACGCTCACGCAGACAAGAAGAAAACAAAGAACCAAAAGAAAGAACAACAACAAAAGCAACAAAATTGAAACCAACAAAAACACAAAACGGCAAAACATCTCCACAAAATAGAGAAAGGAATCAAACAGGAGGAATAAAAACCCCACAGCCTGAGGACAAGTAAAGAAAGAAAAGACGAAAAGAAAAGAAACTAAATAAGATTATGACCATTCTCACACCAAGAACAAGCATGAGCACTGATACAAGAACGAATGAGCTGAAACGGAACAATGGCCTCGCCAGGCTGACCACTATGTAGATGATGGTTATGCTCATTCCAAATAAAGTAAATCGTAACACACCAGAGAACACACCATAACTTTTTTCTCATTAATTCACCCTCACGAACTTTTTTAACAAGCAATTCTCTTATGAACACTTAGGAACACAAAGCTTACTTTTTTAAAACACAAAATCGTGAAACACATAATAATCATAAACAGCTTTTCCATCAAGACAAGATGAATAAATCATTCCAAGATCAATGTCATCTCTATATAACTCCTTAACATGCTCAAATCAAAGAACTTTTGCACTAAGAGAAATAAAGAGATTGTACCTTCGTGACAAAGCATTGGCTACTACATTGTCTTTACATTGCTTATATTTGATTACATAGGGAAATGTATCAATGAACTCAATCCACTTTGTGTGCCTTTGATTCAGTTTGCTTTGTTCGTTAAGGTGCTTCAAGCTTTCATAATTAATGTGAATCACAAATTCTCTTAACCATAGGTAATGTTGCCATATCTGCAAGGCACAAACTAGAGCAAACAACTCTTTATCATAAGTAGGGAAATTCAAACTTGTCCTACTTAATTTTTCACTAAAATACATTAAAGGCTTCTCATCTTGCATAAAAAAAGTAGCTATGTTCTATCCACTTGCATCACACACAATTCAAATGTTTTATCAAAATTAGGTAAACAGGTAATGGTGTATTTGTCAATTTTTCTTTAATTTCTTTGAAAGCTTTCTCTTGCTTTTCTCACCATTCAAAGGCAACATACTATTTCACTAAATCATTCAATACATGATAAGGGAATCCTAATCCTTAATCCAAAGATCTAAGCTATTAATGTAGCAAGAACCTTTGAAATAAGAAACTAACAAGTTCTTATACTAATTTAGATCAACCAAGAGAAAGTTAGGACTAATTTAGATCGAAGATCTACAAGCAAGATATGGAAATCTTGTTCTAAATTGAGTCAGTTCATAATAAAACTTGATTAAGGTTAGATTGAATGGCTCGCATGCATTCTATCACAAGAATTGCAAATTAAGGGGAAAAGTCTCAACATAAGATTTCAAATTACATTCATGAAAAGTCTTATGTTTACAATGAAAGGATAAAGGCATTATATAGCCTTGTAGAGGTTCTATTCTAATTAATGAAAATACCAAAAGTCTTTAAAACATTAATTAATATTTTTATCTTCCAAAATAAATTTCCAACCACCATCTTTAATACTAAACTATTAATGGTAGTTACCCTAACGTGTTAAATTAAAATAAATGAAAATACAATAAAAATGTGATGTTATTAAGTAAGTCATGAGGTCTTCAAATTGTTGGCTTCAAGGAAGCTTAATGTCTACCCCATAGTCCACTTCAATTGAGAAAATATTGACCTTCAAATCTCCAAATGGTTCTTCATCTCTTGTATTAATATGTGGCACATGAAATTCACGGTGAATTGACCCTATCCATTCTTGAAACCATGCTCGAGCAGAATTATGATGTCCATTATATGCACATTTGTACGAAGGTTAGCATTCAATCAGTTATTGCAGAGATTGAAAGAGCTCTTTCACAGCTCTTGTACTATTTAAAGATGCTTAATTTTTTATCTCTACAAATAATTTTTTCATTTTAGCTGTGATCGTATTGAAGAAAGACCAAAAGTATGGTGTGATAAGAGACAATTGTTTTCCTTTAACTGAAAATAGGTAAGGTTTTTTTCAAGTTATAGCAATATGATAGTATTTTAAAGCTTAACTATATTTTTTTTTTGTAAAGGTATTGTATTGTAATAAATGTAGGGGTGGGAATTTGAACCCGAGACCTCTTGTCCACAGGTACATACAGGTGCCAGTTGAGTTAAGCTCATGTTGGCAAGCTTATTTTTTTTTTTTTTTGAAAACATAATATTATTATACAACAACAATGAGGACCTCACAGCCTAAGGTCATGGCACAAGAGCGTAGAACGCTCACAGACACAGGAAGAAACCATATAACCAAAAGAAATAAACAACAAAAAAGCAAAAAAAAGCAATAACAACCCCACAAAACAAGAAAAGGTACCAAACAGAGGAAAAAAACAACCCTACAACACGAGGACAAGCAAACAAAGGAAAGATGAAAAGAAAGGAAACTAAATAAGATTCTGAGCATTTCACTCCAAGAAGGAGCATGAGCACGAACACAAGAGCGAATGAGCTTAAACAGAACAATGGGCTCACAAGCCTGACCACCACGAAGACGATGATTACATTCTTTCCAGATAAATTAAATCGTAGCACACTAGAGAACACATCATAACTTCATCCTTACACCCTTTCCAATACCTTGATGGCAAATCCAGGACAACTTAACCCTCCAATACTTAATGCTATGAAAGGAAGCCATAATCTGAATGACCCTAGACCAAATTTCATAACCAAAAGGACAAAAAAAAAAAAACAAATGATTACGAGACTCACAACCCCTCCAAAAAGAATACAAGCCAAATGGGACCAACTTATCCCACCGACCTAATCTATCACTAATACCCAATTTGTCTCTAATGGCTAACCAAACACAAAAGGAATGCTTGGGGATATTCTCTCCACCCCACAGTAAATTCGACCAACGAACCCTAACACTACGAGGATGAATAGTATCCCACTCACTAGCGATCAAAAAACACCCTACTACCAAGAACCAAAACCCACCTATCCTCAACACTACGAGATAGACTAACACCCTGAATCATATCCCATAATTCAATCAACTCACTACAAACCTATGACCACCTTTATTCCCCTTCCAGATCGATAAACTCAGAAAGCCTAGCCTCTCACTGAATTGTTGCATCATATATCACGCTCTCACCAACCTGATCAAGGATAGGATCGCCCTATAACCACAGATCCAGCCACATTTTGCAACGCCTACCATCCCCCACCTCCATTTTAACATGCTCTTGAAAATTATCCCATTTATGCAAGATAGCTATAAGATACCAAAACCGATCAGCATCAGAATCGATCGTCCACAAAGATCTTCCCTTAAGAATATAAGCCTCCACCCACACAATCCACAGAGAATCAAAATTTGCCAGCAACAACCAAAGAATCTTCAACGTACTAGCAATATTCCAAGAAAGCCCGTCATGGATAGCAAGCCCACCCTCCTTAAATGAACACTTGCATGTAGCATAAACACATTAGCTCAATAAACCTAAAGACTATGGAGCACAGGACGAACAAGCTGAAGCCTACCAGCAAACGATAAAACTCTAGCAAACCAAGAATGAATCTAGCTAGTAATCCACTGAATAAGAGGAGCACAATCATTAGGCCTTAACTTCCCAGAAATTAAAGGAAGTCCAAGATAACAAACAGGGAGATTACTAAGGACAAAGCCCAAGTTGTCAGCTAAGCGAGAAGCACCCTCATTATTAACTCCCGTAACAAAGATAGAACTTTTACCCATATTTGTAAATAATCTTACGAGCTCACCAAACTTTCTAAGAGCCTTGTTAATAAAAGTCAGAGAGGAATCATTCGTAGCACAAAATATAAGATCCTCTGCAAAGGTTGGATGAGTTAAAATATCCTTCCCACAATGATGGTGAAACTAGAAACTCTGAGGAGGTCGATTCAACATACGAGAGAGAACCTCCATAACTATCACAAAAAGGAAAGGAGGTAAAGGATCACCCTGCCGCAAACCTTTCCTACCATGGAAAACCCCTTCAAATAGCCATTATTCATAATGGAGAACATCGGGGAGGTAACACAAGCTCTCAGCCAACTCACAAACCTCAAGGGAGTGCTAATAGCCGTTAACAATCCAAAAAGAAAGTCCAAGTTAACAGAATCATAAGCTTTTTAAAGATCAACTTTCATAGTACACTAAGGTTTACTAGAATTAGTATGATAACCCCCAACTAGGTCCTGACAAAGAAGAATATTATCAATAATACTCCTCCCTAGAATAAAAGCAGATTGATTACCACTGATAAATGAAGGAAGGCACTCATAAAGTTTATCAGCCAAAATCTTTGAAATACATTTGTAAATAACATTACAACAAGAAATGGGTCTGAAATCCTCCATACGTTCAGCCCTATAGCGTTCAGGAATAAGAGTAATGACAATTGTATTCACTCAATATGGAAGATAACAGGTCTCAAAGAAATGCAAAACGACATCACATAAATCCTCTCCAACCACAGACCAGGCGCCTTTGAAGAAACCAACAGAAAAGCCATCAGGACCAGGGGCCTTACCACTATCCATAGAAAATAAGACTCTCTTAACCTCCTGTTGTCTAATAGGAGCCTATAGAGCATGACAACACTCCTCAGACCACCTAAATTGAACAATATCATCAATCCTAAGAGACAACTCTCTATAGCTCATATTATGAGAGCCCAAACTGTTACAAAAAATAATTAATAGCCACCTAAGCTACCCCTTCATGAGTAGTCAACCGAGAACCTTCCGAATCAAGCACAAAACGCATAAAATTCTTGCTTAAACGAGAATGAAAATAACAATGGAAAAAGGCAGTGTTCTAAAGGCAGTGTTCTAATGATCACCTAACTTCAGCCACTAAATCATGGACTTCTGACGCATAGAGGCTTCTCCAGTCTAACGACTTTCCAAAAGGCCTCAGTGGCAAGACTTGCTTGATGGCTCAAAACATCAGACCTAGGATTTCGCTCAACCTCTCTCTAAGCTTTATTCATGGATTCTTTAGAAATACGAACCTCCTCACTAAGGCTCCAAATTGCTTACCAAAATGTCTACGGAGGGCAAGCATGAGATTATGTAAATTTCTCATGAAACTGACAATCGGAGAAACCCCTGATCGAAGAACAACATCAATAAAAGAAGCTTCCTCAACCCAGTGATTGAAGAAACAAAAAGAAACCACTCTCTATTTCTGTTGAATGCTAGGATAGACTAGAATAGGTGAGTGATCAGAAATGCCCCATGGTAAAACATTTACTTTCATATTTGGCCACGCAATATGACCTTCATCATTAACTAGAATACGATCAAGCCTTCTCATCAAACCAGACCCATGAACCTTACTTGTTTAGGTGAACCGCTTGCCCTGTATCGATGGTTCAGCTAGGTCAGCCTCTTGAATAGCCATATCGAACTCCTCCATATCACCAGTAATAGGAGACCCACTAAAAGCTTCATAATGAAACCTAATGTCATTAAAGTCACCCATGACAACATCTAGCCCCATCCATCTATAAGAGATCTCACCCATACGATGCCACAACAAACGTCTCTCAACATTATTATTAGAGGCATAAACATATAGTACCTCTACACAATCTCCAAAGAGCAAATCCGTTAACGACCTTGAGAAAAATTGATATTTCACCTCGCGAGGAGTAAAAACGAAGCAACTTTGCTTTCATATTACCCACATACATCCAATCCCACTGCTGCTGTAGTTACTAGTGAAATCTCACAAAGCTCCAAACCTACTGGAGATAGACCCAAAATTTTCTTCCCAAACTCTAGTTTCTAGAAGACAATAGAAACCCACAGAAGACACGCCCATAAAATCAAGCACCTCTCTACACTTTACAGGGCTATTTAGACCACACACATTCTAGAAACACTAACTAATCATGATAAGTAATAAGAGCCTTCGCTCTCGCAGGATTACCATCTGAGGACGTACCCCTAAGAACCATAGCAGTATCATCCACCTGTAAGGAGGGAGGGAGGCCATCCACTATAGATAAGGCCCATTTGTCTCCCTCATCTAACTCCATAAGGCTACCAAAAGAGTTAGACACAGTTACATCCACACTTTTACCCTTATCTAAAACAGAAACCAACTCGCTTTTCTTCCTAGTGACAAGAGTAAAATCTTCCTGATTATCCACCTCATTTACCTTAATAGGCCTAATGGGGGAGTTATTAATCTCACATCCTCCAACTGTTTAAATGATGTCAACACTACATCTCTACAAGCTACACTTGTCAGTTCCTCCTCTTTGTTAAGAACCCCCTTGCTCACATCCTCCTCTCGAAAAAACTTTCTTTCCACAATCTTAGGACATTTACCACCAGAATGCCCAAAAGACCGATACAAATTACACTTTTGAGGCTTCCATTCATAATTTACAATCACAATGAAATCCTCTCCTCTAAGGTTACTGTAATTTCAACAGGCATAGGAGAGTCCACATTTATTTCAACACATACTCGAGCATATGACAATCTTCATCTTTCCTTAGTAGCTAGATTTAAAGATAGAGGCTTGCCTATAGAGTGGCAACAACAACTAATTCGGCATCTATCCAAAACTCCATTGGGATCCTACCTAGTTTGATCCATACAGGAACAGAATAAAAAACAAAAGGTTTCCCACCAAGATGCCATGGTCCATGGGATAGGATCCACTCAACAGATTTTGGACGTTTGAATTGAAAACATATGAGTTCGTTCTCAAGGATCCTAAACGTTAGTATTTTAATTTTATCCCAGATTTTCTCTATAAGGCAATATATGACTACATAAGGCATTCTTGCATCAATTAAGTACCCAGTAAAGAATTTTTCCACATTCGAACTCCTTGGACAATAGCTTTCTCAAGAGTAACAACAACAATTTTATCCCCCATTGATGTAAGAGGAGCATAAAGGAGTGAATTTTCCCTGGATACGCCAAATAGGGACGTCCATGAAGACTTTGAACCACTAATAACTCAAGGTGTCAAACTCTTTTGTTTACTTGAATCAACCTTCCTAAATTTTCCACCGAAGAGGGAATTTCATCAATATTGTTTCCAAGCAACTGTCCTTATTTATCTAATTTCAGCCCACCATGTTGAATTAACTTTCTAGAATCCTTAAGCCCAAAATTACAAGGCCCATTAGCCATACTTGAGCAAAATGACCCAACAGCTTCACTTTTTGGCAGTCCACTGACCAATTTTTGATTTTGTAATGAAAGCCTAAGGATGTAGTTCACCTGACTCGATTCATCTGCTCGACCACACAACCCAGAACGATTGGACATTGATGAATTTTTTAGGTTATCGCTTTTCGATCTTTAACAACAATGTCGTGCACACGTTTAAGTCTCATCAATGATCATTGCTTCACTGCTGAAGCTGCACTAGATTCAATCAACTTCATTATCTCACCATAGATCAGAAATTATGGTGTTTTAAGCTCACCGACATCGAAATATATTGAAGAAAATTTTGGCCTAGAACAAAACGAGGGGAAACTCACACAAAAATCACACTCGCCGTAAAAAATCACTAAAATTTTGGCCTAAAGAAGCTTGGAGGTTTACCTAGGACCCTGCACTCAAACCACCTAAGAGAAGGAGGATGATTTGAAATCATTGATTTTCCTGAGTTTCAATTAGATCCAAAATTTCTCAGTGAAGTAAATCCAAATCAGATCGATTTTGCCGAGTTTCCATTAGATCCAAAACTTCACAGTAAAGTAAATCCAAATTAGATCCAAAACTTCACAATGAAATCACCAAAGAAGAAGCCGAGAATTCACCAAAATCCCTTAAGGAAATCACTGTTGAACGTGAAACGTGATTTTTTTTTAGGAAGCTTAACTATTTCCCACTGCAATAAATCATCAATTGTCTTTGATGCTAGGCTTCGTTACATTTTAGATAGAATTTAACTAGGTGATGGTTGGAAATAGCACCAAAAGTTCTCCATCCTCCACAAATAATATCCTTTCTTACTAGACTATCTCAATATTGAATCTATATCGAGACCAAAACAAATAGAACTTTTTAAAGTGACATGCTTGAATGATCAATTTTGTTCTTGGACAAAGGACAATGGCCGAATAAGGACAAAGATAAGGCTTATGGAATAGAAGTTTTCAAGATTTTCCAGGTGAGGTTTGAAAGTTTTTGAGAAATTTTAGGAATTTTTTTAAGGTTTTTTCCATTGAAATTTAAAACAACAAAATCTAAGAAACAAAATCTGGGGACCAAAAAATGGAAGAAAAATGAATCAACTTTATATTTTTATTTCACAATACAGTTCATAAATGTTTTAAAATTTTAAATTTTTTTGGGCAGGAATTAACATTTCAATTAGAATTTTATGAAAATTGATTTATTTCTTAATTTAATGGGTTTGATTTTTGACGTCATAAAATGTTATTCATGATTTTCATTTGCATCCATTTAGTCTAATCTCAAGGAAGGCTTTCTATTCCCTCTATTGTTGTCAATGCATTTTATTTCTCTTTACATGAAGGACAACCTATTTGAGAGCAAATATTTATTGTCTTTAATTTTAAGCATTTAAGCATTGCACTTTTGATCAAAATAACATGTGATTGGATGAATTGGCTACATTCTTTGTGATTAGTACGATTGATTTTTTGTTATATCATTTTGTTCACAATGGTTGATGGTTGTAATTTTAGTTAGTTGTCTTCAAAACGAGTATATATAAATTTTTTTCTTTGAATTCCTTTCCATTTTTGAGTAGTAACTTGGCATTTGTTTATTAGAAAGTTTTAATTAAGACTATGGTGTTCATAACTTTGTACTCACACTAAATAACTTAAAAGAGTTAGTTTGATAGTTGACAAACATGATAGTAATGTGATACTGAGTGCGAGGGTAAAAAGAATTGCTTCTGTTGTGATAAGAGAGGACCCATATGGAGTGAGTGCTCTCGACACGAATCCTTAAAACAATTGTATGAAACTAGTCCAATTGGGTTAAAGTGATGTCTGTGTTTTTGGGTATGATGTGTTTTGTTTTCAAGTTCGTTAGTAGACGTTTTACTTCATTGAACATTTTGATACCATAGCATGTGTAGGGGAAGATGAATGGAGGGTGCTATAAAAGTAGTTAACACTCATATGTATCCTAATTTTAGTAATAAATAAAATTGAGAGAATTTCCTTCGATTTTCACGAACAAGAGTGAATAATCAATGAAAAAAGAATGAAGAGGTTACCATGCAACCTTCAAAGCAAAGTCAATGATATCAATCTTGAACCCTAAAGCTTATGCATTGAAAGAAGCGTATAAAACTTAGCGACCTAAGCAGCAAAGATGAATCTGTATGTTCTCGGATGATATTGATACAGTAATCAAACGCGAGGTAATGAGACCAAACGTAAAAAACGATTTAGGATCCTTGGAGAAAGGAATGACAATTAACTAATGTGTTTATGTGAAATTATTGTCTTACAAATGTGCTTCTTAAGCATAAAGAAAGGTTTATGTGAAATGAAATGATTTGATGTTGTTTATGGAACATAATGTTTATAAAAAGGTATTGTGAAAAAGATTTCATAAAACCTCACTAAGTCTTTTAGAGCTATTCTTTCAAAATTTATCTTCTAGGACTTAGGCATTGAGGTCAAGAGAAAAGGAAATTTGGGCTTGCTAAGTGAGAAGTTGCCAGGCGTTTAAGCTTGAGTGATGGTTTTTATCGTTTGGTTAAGTGTTGTATCATTATGTTCATGTACTAAACGCCTTGTTAAGGAATAAAAGTTTAAAGTTTGTTTTATCTTTCTGCGTTAAGTTCTTTATCGCCTAAAGGATGTTAGTAAAGTTAAGTGTTTTGGTGATTAATTTAAGTTAAGATGGGTGTCTTTGGCGTTTGACTGTGTCAAGGATGTCCAAGTGGCACCGCGTTTCGCGAGACAAGCAAGCAGGTCTGTTGGGTAGGGTGTGAAAACTTGGTATCAGAGCATTTTTTTGGAAAACCTGGTAGTTTTAAGTGTTGTTGTGGTAGTCAAATGCTTATGTTTTATTGGGGTGTTAATTCGAAGACGAAATTTCTTAAGAGGGGAAGAGTTGTAAGACCCAAACTTTAGGTATCTTAGATTTTCCAAAAAGTTTTAAAAGATTAGTTTGGAGATAAGTTAAGACAAGAAAATAGACTTGAGAAGTGTTTTGGTAAGTGTGTTGTGATGGTTGAAAGAAGGAAGGTCATGTCGTGAATTTTTAAGAGGTTAGAAAGAAGGGAAATTTTTTGTTAAGTATCAAAGAATAGCACTTTAGGCGTTTTGGGTTGGCTTGGTGAAATATTTATAGAAGTTAGAAAGGGTTTTTGAGTGTTCAAGGTTCGTGAGAAAGAAGGATTATAAAGGTTGGGCGTTTTAGCTAACTTCATAAATGAGTTTCTCACAACTTACTTGGGCATTTTCACTCAAATTGGTCTTGAAATCTCATGAACTCAGTCTAGTTTATTGAGGAAGGCTTCTGGGTATTTTGGATATGAGAAAGTTGGCGTTTTTTATAAGAGAAGGCGAGAAGGTAAGTTCATAAGTAAATCTAAGTAAGGTGCACTCCTAGAAGGCCACGAAACACATAGTTTGGCGTTTTGCTATGAAAGTTTGAGGTAAGAAAGCTAACTTATTTTAGAGAAATTTTGTAGAAGGAAGTTCTGTCAAAGAGTAATGAATTTTAAGTGATACCTTTTCTAATTTTGGTTATGTAGTCTGAGCGAGAAATTAGGTGAGAGTGTAATGAAAGCTAGCTTTACATTTTGGACAACTATGTTGCATGATTAAGGCAATCGGTGTAAAGATTTAGTGAAGTTTTAAAGCCTTGTTAGCATGCATTTTAAGGTGTAAAGTAAGAGGGAGGCGTCTTAATAGGGTATAATGTGGATTTAAGCAAGGATGAGATGTCAATTTGTACTCATGCAAGGAACTCTATAAGTAGGTTAGCTTTAGTATTAATTTTCTCACAAACCACCGATGCATTTTGAGTAAAATTACCCCCAAAAGTTTTCATTTTGAGTCTACTTTCTACATCGAGTCTGTTTGTTTTATTTGAGAGAGGGAAAGCTGAGTTTGAGCCAGAAAAAGAGAGAAAGGTCATTCTCGACTAAAAACTAGATAGTCTTTAAACTAAGAAGGTTGCGGGACACAATTGGTGGAATTTTTTGCTAAAATTTTGAAGTAATAATAGTAAGACATTTTTCAACAACTTTCCAGAAGAAAATATTTTCGTTTCTGTTATGAATTTTAAGTTATTAAGTTGTAAATTGGAAGAAAGGTTCTAGCCAAACATGACTTTCTGGCATTGGAGGTTGTTGGGCATGGCGTGTTGGATCAAATTGGTTTTGGACGAGAAGAAATTAGACACGCATTTCAGCCAAGGGTTTGATTAATAATCTATGAGTGGATTTCTTCGTAAAATTTTTGTGATTCTGCTTTACTATTTTGGAAGATGATTTCAAATGAGAAAGTATTTCAAAAAGAGATTTCTATGAAAAGTTTATATGTGTTCGAGCATGATTTAAGGCAACCGATTCAAGAATTTAGTGCAGTGTTAAAGGCTTGTTAGCATGCATTTTAAGGTGTAAAGTAAGAAGAAGGTGTATTAATAAGGTTTACAGAGGATTTAAGCAAGGATAAGGTGTTAATTTGTACTCATGCAAGAAACTCTATAATTAGGCCAACTTCAGTATTGATTTTCTCACAAACCACTCATGCATTTTGAGTAAAATTATGCCTAAAAGTTTCCATCTTAAATCTATTTTCTACATCAAGGCTGCTGGTTTTGTTTGAGAGTTAGTTTGAGCTAAAAGAAGAGAGAAAGGTCATTCTCGCCTAAAAACTGCACAGTCTTTACTCTAAGGAGGTTACCAAACGAAATTGGTATAATCCTTCACTGAACTTCTGAGGTAATAATATTAAGACATCTTGCAACAACTTTTCAGAAGAAAATACTTTCATTTGAGACTAGATTTTAGGTTATTAAGTTCTAAAGTTGACGAAAGGTTCTAGCCAAAAATGAGTTTCTAGGCATTACAAATTGTTGACCGTGGCATGTTGAATGAAAGTGGTTTTGGACAAGAAGAATTCAAACAAGAATTTCAACCAAGGGTTTGATCTACGATCTGTGAGTGGTTTTTTCTAAAATTTTTGTGATTCTGCTTTACTATTTTGAAAGATGATTTCAAATGAGAGTGTTTCAAAAAGTGATTTCTATGAAAAGTATATATGTGTTCAAGCATGATTTATAATGTTAAAGCTTGATTTGATAATTATGATTTCAGTGCTATGAAAGTGTTTTCAAACCATTAGTTGATTCCTTGAGATGATGCTAACTTTTATATATGTGCACATAAAGAGTAAAGACCATCGTGTGGTGTACGGACTATATGGTGATAAGAAACTGCCTTATGCCTTGAAAGAAGCGTAAAAAGCTTAGCAATCTGAGCAACAAGGATGGATATGTATGTTCTCGGATGCTGTTGATACAGTAGTCAAACTCGAGGTAATGAGACCAAGCGTAGAGAATGATTCGAGAACCTTGGAGAAAAGAATGACTATTAACTAATGTGTGTCTATGTGAAATTGTCATGTTACAAATGTGTTTGTTAAGCATAAAGAAAGTTTTATGCGAAATAAAATGATTTAAGGTTTTTGTGTGAAATGATGTTTATAAATTGGTATTACGAAAATGATTTCATAAAAGATCACTAATTATTTTAGATTTATTATTTCAAAATTTATCTTCCACGACTTAGGCATTGAGGTCAAGAGGAGAGGAAGTTTGGGTTTGCTAGGCGAGAAGCCTACCAGGCGTTTAAGTTTAGATGATGGTTTTTATCTTTTTTGTTAAGTGTTGTATCATTATGTTCATGTACTAAACGCCTTGTTAAGGAATAAAAGTTTAAAGTTTTATCTTTCTACATTAAGTTCTTTATCGCCTAAAGGTTATTTGTGATGTTAAGTGTTTTAGTGAGTAAGTTAAGTTAAGGAAGTTAAGACGAGTGTGTTTGGCGTTTGACTGCGTTAAAGATGCCTAAGTCACACCGCATTTCATTAAACAAGCAAGTAGGTCTGTTGGGCGGGATGTGAAAACTTGGTATCAAATTATTGTTTTGGGAAACCGGGTACTTTTAAGTGTTAT
This sequence comes from Cucumis variabilis, assembly GCA_037974545.1. NCBI lineage: Eukaryota > Viridiplantae > Streptophyta > Magnoliopsida > Cucurbitales > Cucurbitaceae > Cucumis > Cucumis variabilis. The sequence goes on from JBBPDI010064483.1 coordinate 26,535, forward strand.
TGTGGTAGCCAAATGGTTATGTTTTATTGAGGTGTAAATTTCGAGGACAAAATTTCTTAAGAGGGGGAGAGATGTAAGCCCCAAACTTTAAGTATCTTAGATTTTCCAAAAAGCTTTAAAGGATTAGTTTAGAGAAAATTTAAGACAAGGAAGTAGACTTAAGAAGTGTTCTCATAAGTGAGTTGTGATGGTTAAAAGAAGAAAGGAAGAAGGAAGGTCATGTCATCGAAGTTTAAATTTTAAGAGCTTAGAAAGAAAGGAGATTTTGGTTAAATATCAAAGAATAACACTTTTGGCGTTTTGGGTTGGCATGTTCAAGGTTGGTGAGAAAGAAAGATTACAGAGGTTGGGCGTTTTAGCTAACTTCAGAAAGGAGTTTCTCAGATCTCACTTGGGAATTTTCACTCAAATTGGTCTTGAAAGTACAAAAATTACGTCTAGTTTATTGAGGAAGGCTTGTGGGTGTTTTGGATATGAGAAAGTTTGTGTTTTCGATAAGCGAAGGCGAGAAGGTCAGTTGAGAGTGAATCTGAGTTAGGTGTACTCTCAGAAGGCTACATGATGCATAGCATGGCGTTTTTCCTTGAAAGTTTGAGGTAAGAAAGCTAAGTCATTTTTTAGTAACTTTATAGAATGAAGTTTAGTCAAAAGAGTTATGGATTTTAAGTTATACCTTTTCCAATATCGGTTATATAGTTTGGGCAATAAATTAGGCGAGATGGTCATCAAAGCTAAATGTGCGTTTTGGACAACTATGTGGCATGATTAAGGCAATCGATTTAAGGATTTAGAAAAGTGTCAAAGCCTTGTTAGCATGCATTTTAAGGTGTAAAGTAAGAAGGAGTTGTTTGAATAAGGTTTAAGGTGGATATAACAAGAATGAGTTTTCAATTTGTACTCAATGCAAGGAACTTTATAAGTAGGGCAGCTTCAGTATTGATTTTATCACAAAGAACTCGTGCATTTTGAGTAATTGATTTTCTATATCAGTGTTGTTGGTTTTATTTGAAAGAGGAAAAGTTGAGTTTGAGCTAAATGAAGAGAGGATGGTCATTCTCGAGTAAAAGCTAGATTGTCTTTACTCTAAGAAGGTTGGAGGAAGCAATTGTTGGAATCATTCACTAAAATTCTGAAGTAATAATATTAAGACATTTTGCAATCACTTTTAAGGAGAAAATATTTTCATTTAAGTTTCGGATCTTAAGTTATTAAGTTCTAAAGTGGAAGAAATGTTCTAGCCAAAAATGAGTTTTGGGGCATTGGAGGGTGCTGGGCGTGGTGTGTTGGATCAAAGTGGTTTTGGACAAGAAGAAATGGGACCTACGATCTATAAGTGATTTTCTTCCTAAAATTTGTGATTCTGCATTATTATTTGGAAAGATGATTTCAAATGAGAAAGTGTATCAAAATGAGATTTCTATGAAAAGTTCATATGTGTTCAAGCATGATTTATAATGTTAACATCGATTTAATGATTACAACTTCAATGCTATGAAATGGTTTCAAACCATTAGTTAATTCCTTGACCTGATGCTAACTTTTATATATGTGCACATAAAGAGTAAAGGCCACCATGGGGTGTACGGACTACATGGTAATAAGAAGCTTGCTTATGCGTTGAAAGTAGCATATAAAATTTAGTCATCTCTACAAGGACGAATCTATATGTTCTCGGATGCTATTGATACAGTAGTCAAACGCGAGGTAATGAGACCAAGCGTAGAGGACGATTCGGGATCCTTGGAGAAAGGTATGACTGTCATCTAATGTGTGTTTATGTAAAATTGATATGTTGCGAATGTGTTTGTAAAGCATAAAGAAAGGTTTGTTCGAAATGAAATGATTAGGTTGTTTATGCGAAATGATGTTTATAAAAAGGTATTGCAAAAAGGATTTCATAAAACCTCACTAAGTCTTTTAGACTTATTCTTTCAAAATTTATCTCCCAGAACTAAGGCGTTATGGTCAAGAGGAGAGGAAGTTTGGGCTTACTAGACGAGAAGCTGTCAGGCGTTTAAGTTTAAGTGATGGTTTTTATCTTTTGGTTAACTTTTGTATCATTATGTTCATGTATTAAACGCCTCGTTAAGGAATAAAAGTTTAAAGTTTATTTTATTCTTTTGCATTAAGTTATTTATTGCCTAAAGGTCGTTTGTGATGTTAAGTGTTTTCGTGAATAAGTTAAGTTCAGGAAGTTAATATGGGTGTCTTTGGTGTTTGACTGCTTTAAGGATGCCCATGTTGTACTACGTTTCACAAAACAAGCAAGCAGGTCTGCAGGGTTGGGTGTGACAACTTGGTAACAAAGCATGGTTTTGGGAAACCTTGTAGTTTTAAGTGTTATTGTGGTAGCCAAATGGTTAAGTTTTATTGTGGGTCTAAATTTCAAGGACAAAATTTCTGAAAATGGGGAGAGTTGGAGATTAAGTTCAAGCGAAGAAGAAAAGTTCTGACAAAAGAAGAGTTTCTGGAAATTGGAGATTGCTAAGAAAGGCGTACTAGATCAAAGTAATTTTGGACAAGAAGAAATCGGACAAGCATTTCAATCAAGGGTTTGCTCTACAATTTGTGGGTGATTTTCTTCATAAAAGTTTTGTGATTCTACTTTACTAGTTTCAAAGATGATTTCAAATGAGAAAGTGTTTCCAAAAGATATTTCTATGAAAAGTTTATATGTGTACGAGCTGATTTTAGATAATCTCTTTAAGGATATAATGAAGTGTCAAAGGCTTGTTAGCATGTATTTTAAGGTGTAAAGTAAGAAGAAGGTGTCTTAATAAGGTTTAAGGTGGATTTAAGCAAGGATGAGGTCTCAATTTGTACTAATGCAAAGAACTCTATAAGTAGGCTAGCTTCAGTATTGATTTTCTCACAAACCACTAGTGCATTTTGAGTAAAATTACTCCTAAAAGTTTGCATTTTGAGTCTATTTTCTACATTGGGGTTGCAGGTTTTATTTGAGTGGGGGGAAAGTTGAGTTTGGCCTAGTAGAAAAGAGGAAGGTCATTCTCGAGTAAAACCTAGACTGTCTTTACTCTAAGGAGGTTGCAGGACGCAGTTAGTGGAATGTTTCATTGAAATTTAGAAATAATAATCTTAAGAAAGTTTGCAACAATTTTTTAGAAGAACATATTTTTATTTGAGTTGTGGATTTTAAGTTATTAAGTTCTAAAGTGGAAGAAAAGTTCGGACTGAAAATGAGTTTCTGGATATTGGAGGTTGTTGGACGTGGCATGTTGGATCAAACTTGTTTTTTACAAGAAGAAATAGGACAAGCATTTCAGCCAAGGGTTTGATCTATGATCTGTGAGTGGTTTTCATCCTAAAAGTTTTGTGACCCTGCTTTACTATTTTGAAATATGATTTTAAATGAGAAAGTGTTTCGAAAAGAGATTTCTATAAAAAGTTTATGTGTGCAACCATGAATTAAGGCAATCAGTTTAAGGATATAGTGAAGTGTTAAAGCCTTGTTGGCATGAATTTTAAGGTGTAAAATAAGAGAAGGTGTTTTAATAAGGTTTAAGGTGGATTTAAGGAAAGATGAGGTGTCAATTTGTGCTCATGCAAGGAACTCTATAAGTAGGCCAGCTTCGGTATTGATTTTCTCACAAACCACTGGGGCATTTTCAGTAAGCTTACTCCCAAAAGTTTTCATTTTGAGTCTTTTTTCTACATCGTGGTTGCTGGTTTTATTTTAGTAAAGGAAAGCTAAGTTTAACCTAAAAGAAAAGAGGAAGGTCATTCTCTAGTACACACCGAACATTCTTTACTGTAAGGAGGTTGTAGGATGCAATTGGTGGAATGCTTCATTGAAATTCAGAAGTAATAATAGTAAGAAATTTTGCAACAATTTTTTAGAATAAAATATTTTCATTTGAGTTGTGGAGTTTATGTTATTAAGTTCCAAAGCAGAAGAAAAGTTATGGCCGAAAATGAGTTTTTGGGCTTTTGAGGTTATTGGGCGTGGCATGTTGGATCAAACTGGTTTTAGACAAGAAGAAATCGGACAAGCATTTCAGCCAAGGGTTTGATATACGATCTGTAAGTGGTTTTCTTCTTAAAACTTTTGTGATTTTTCTTTACTATTTTGAAAGATGATTTCAAATGAGAAAGTGTTCCAAAAAGATATTTCTACGAAAAGTTTATAGGTGTGCGAGCTGATTTAAGGCAATCAATTTAAGGATATATTGAAGTGTCAAAGGCTTGTTAGCATGCATTTTAAGGGGCAAAGTAAGGAGGTGTCTTAATAAGGTTTAAGGTGGATCTAAGCAAGGATGATGTGTCAATTTGTACTCATCCAAGGAACTCTATAAGTTGGCCAACTTTAGTATTGATTTTCTCACAAACCACTTATGCATTTTGAGTAAAATTACTTCCAAAAGTTTTCATTTTGAATATGTTTTCTACATCGAAGCTGTGGATTTTATTTGAGTGAGGGAAAGCTGAGTTTGACATAACAGAAAAGAGAAAAGTCATTCTCGAGTAAAACCTAGATAGTCTTTACTCTAAGGAGGTTGCAGGACGCTGTTAGTGGAATGTTTTGCTAAAAATCCTAATTGATAATAATAAGACATTTTGCAACAATTTTTCAGGAGAAAATATTTTCATTTGAGTTTTGGATTTTAAAGTTATTATGTTCCAAAGTGGATGAAAAGTTAAAGCCGAAAAGGAGTTTCTGGGCATTGGAGGTTGTTGGACATGGCATGTTGGATCAAACTGGTTTTGGACGAGAACAAATTGAATAAACATTTCAGCCAAGGGTTTCAGCTACGATCTGTGAGTGGTTTTTTTCCTAAAAGTTTTGTGATTGTGCTTTACTATTTTGAAAGGTGATTTCAATTGAGAAAGTGTTTCAAAAAGACACATCTATGAAAAGTTTATATGTGTGTGAGCATGATTTAAGGCAATCTGTTTAAGGATATAGTGAAGTGTCAGAGCCTTGTTAGCATTCATTTTAAGGTGTAAGGTAAGAAGAAGGTGTCTTAATAAGGTTTAAGATGGATTTAAGCAAGGTTGAAGTGTCAAGTTCTACTTATGCAAGGAACTCTTTAAGTAATCCAGCATCAGTATTGATTTTCTAAAAAACCAGTAGTGCATTTCGAGTAAAATTACACCTAAAGGTTTTCCCTTCGAGTCTTTTTTCCACATTGTGGCTGCTGGTTTTATTTGAGTAAGGAAAAGGTTAGTTTGAGCTAAAAGAAGAGAGAAAGGTCATTCTTGTGTAAAAACTGGACAGTCTTTACTCTAAGGAGGTCGCAAGATGCAATTGGTGGAATATTTTGCTGAAATTCATAATTAATAATAATAATACATTTTGCAACAGTTTTTCAAGAGAAAATATTTTCTTTTGAGTAGTGGATTTTAGGTTATTAAGTTCCAAAGTGGAAGAAAAGTTATGGCCGAAAATGAGTACCTGGGCATTGGATGTTGTTAGGCGTTGCATGTTGGATCAAACTTGTTTTGGATGAGAAAAAATCGGACAAGCATTTTAGCCAAGGGTTTGATCTACGAACTGTGAGTGGTTTTCTTCCTAAAAGTTTTGTGATTCTACTTTATTATTTTGAAAGATGATTTTAAATGAGAAAGTGTTTTAAAAAGAGATTTCTATGAAATCTTTATATGTGTGCGAGGTTTTTCCATGGGAGGAAAGGTTTGCAACAGGGTGATACTTTATCTCTTTTGCTTTTTGTGATGGTTATGGAGGTTCTCTCTCGTATGTTGAATCAGTCTTCTAAGAGTTTCCAGTTTCACCAGCATTGTGAGAAGGTTAGTTTAACCAATCTAACCTTTGCGGATGATCTTATGATATTTTGTGTTGCAAATGGTCATCTCTGAGTTTTATCAACGAGGCTATTCATAGGTTTAATGAGCTCTCAGGGTTCTTTCAAAATCTAGGGAAAAGTTATATCTTTGTTGCGGGGGTTAATAATGAGGATGCTTCTCGTTTAGCTGCTAGTTCGGGCTTTGTCCTTGGTAATCTCCCTATCAGTTATCTTGGGCTTCCTTTACTTTCTAGGAGGTTAAGGCCTAATGATTGTGTTCCTTTTGTTCAGCAAATTACTAACCGAATTCGTTCTTGGTTTGCTAGAGTATTATCATTTGCCAGTAGGCTTTAGCTTGTTTGTTTAGTGCTTCGTAGTCTTCGGTTTTATTGGGCTAGTGTTTTTGTGCTGTCTGCGAGCGTGAATTATGAGGTAGATAAAATCATGAGGTCTTATCTTTGGAGAGGAAAGGAGGAAGGTAGAGGGGGTGCTTAGGTGGTGTGGGCTGAGGTGTGTCTTCCGTTTGAGGAGGGTGAGCTTACTATGCGTGATAGGCCATCATGGAATATTACGAGTACCATGAAGACTCTTTGGCTAATGCTTGTAAATTCGGATTCTCTATGGGTTACTTGGGTGGAGGCTTATATTCTTAAGGGGAGGTCATTGTGGGTGATCGATTCTGGGGTTGATCAGTCTTGGTGTCTTCAGGCTATCTTGCGTAAGCGGGATAAACTGAAAGAACATGTTAGGATGGAGGTGGGAGATGGTAGGCGATGTAGAGTGTGGTTGGATCCGTAGTTGCAGGACGGTTCTATCTTCAACAACTCAGTGAGAGGCTGATTTATGATGTTGCGAGTCAGAGGGAAACTAGGTTGGCTGAGTTCATTGGTCTGAAAGGGGATTGGAGGTGGCTGCAAGTTTGTATGGAGTTGATTGATTTATGGGTTAGGGTTCAAGGTGTTAGTTCATGCCCTAGTGTTGAGGATAGGTAGGTTTGGGTTCCTGGTCGCCATGGTGGTTTTTCGATCGCTAGTGTGTAGGATACTATTCTTCCTTATAGTGTTAGGGTTCGTTGGTCAAATTACTGTGAAGTGACGGAAAGGTTCCCAAGCATTCCTTTTGCGCTTGGTTGGCCATTAGAGATAGATTGGGTACTAGAGATAGGTTATGTCGGTGGGACAGGTCGATTCCTTTGTCTTGCTTTCTTTGTGGGTGAGGGGCTTGTAAGTTTTGCGACCATTTGTTTTTTTCGTGTCCTTTTGGGTGTGAATTTGGTCAAAGGTCCTTCAACTAATGGCTTCCTCTGACAGGATTGGGTATTGAGGGGTTGAGTTGTCCTTGATTTGTCATCAAGGTATTGGAAAGGGTGTGAGGAGGAAGTTATGGCGTGTTCTCTGGTGTGCTACAATTTACTTTATCTGAAGGAGTGTAACCATCGTCTCCATGGTTGTCAGGCTCGTGAGCCCATTGTTCTATTTTAGCTCATCCGTGTCCTTGCAGCTTCTTGGTATGAGAATGCTCATGATCTTATTTAGCTTTTTTTTTGTCTTTTTTTCTTTGCTCGTCCTCAGGCTGTGGGATTTTTTTTCATCATGTTTGGTTCCTTTCTTTGTTTTGTTGTGTTGTTTTGCCTTTTTGTGCTGTTGTAGTTCTTAATTTTTTTGCTTTGGTTCTTTTTTCTTTTGTTTCATTGTTTTATTCTTATATATGTCAGCGTTCTCTGCTCTTGTGCCTTGACCTCAGGCTGTGAGGTCCTCTTTATTGTTGTGTAATAATATTACCTTTTAAAAAAAAAAGTCTTTAAAACGACCTAACAATGCTTAAAAGTAACTTTGTAACTTATAACCCACCAAAAAGTATAAGAAGCATTCAAAAAGCACTTCAAGACCAAAAATGGCAATAAAGTATATGTGTGTTCAACAAACTTAGTCTCAAACCAACCTAAAAAGCGTTCAGATCGTATCTAAGTATCATTTGAACATTGAAAGTTAAAAGAGTGAGAAAAAAAAGGACTTCATGGCCCAAAGTAGCAACCAAGTGTGTAAGTGCTACAAAATTAGCCCCAAACAAACATATGAAGTGTTCAAAATGTGTGTAAGTATCACTTGAACTTTCAAAATGATCTAACACTACTTAAGTGTAAGTTTGTAACTCATAACCTACAAAAAGAGTTTCAAAAAGACCCAAAATGGAAACTAAGTATGTAAGTAAATGCAACAAACTTATTTTCAAACCAACCTAAAAGGTTTTGAAAATGTGTCTAAGTATCACTTGAACTTTCAAAACGACCTAAAAATGCATAAGTGTAAGTTCGTAACTTATAAATTACCAAAAAGTTCAAAAAGTGCAAAAAAAGCACTCAAAGACCTATGATGCCAACCAAGTGTGTAAAAGCGACAGACGTAGTTTTAGACAAACCAAAAAATTATTCAAAACGGGTGTAAGCTTTCAAAACCACCGAACAAGGCTTAAAAGTAAGTTGTAACTGTTACCTACCAAAGTTTAAAAGTGTGAAAGAAGCACTTCATGATCCAACATGTAAACCAAGTGTGTAAATGCAACAAACTTAGTTTTAAACACGCCTAAAAAGTGTTCAAAACGACCTAGCAATGCTTACGTGTAAGTTTGTAACTTACAACCAACCAAAAAGGATATGACACCCTTGGGCATGGGATCTAAGAACCATGTTAAACAAGACTCAAAGAACACAACCCCAGCAGCCCCAAAACCAATTTGATTTCAACCTCTAAGAAAGGCTAGATTCAAGTTACTTAGATGATCTAAGAAACCAAGGATCGGACAAAGTTAGAAACTCCTATCAACCCTTAATCTTCAAAGCACTTCACAAGCAAGACAGATCAATCCTCACTTGAATATGCTTCAAATATTCGTGCATTCTATCAAAAGAACACACAAAAACAAAATTTTACATTCTAGAATTACAACCTATTTATACTAATTAAAAGACTAAAAGAAAGGTCACAAGTACCCTTTCAACTACCATAATAAATGAAAGCACATAACTTTCAACTACCATAATAAATGAAAACACATAACTTTCAACTACCATAATAAATGAAAACACATAAATACATTATTCATTAAACATTTAATATTATGAGATGCCAAATAACTCTTTGACTTCCAACTATTGCATCTCTTCAACTTCTTCATTTGATTAAATTCTAACTTCTTTTATTCATATCAATCTTTTTGACAAAGAATCAGCTACTACATTGTCTTTACATTGCTTATATTTGATTACATAGGAAAATGTTTCAATGAACTCAATCCACTTTGCGTGCCTACAATTTAGTTTGCTTTGTCCCTAAAGGTGCTTCAAGCTTTCATGATCAGTGTGAATTACAAACTCTCTTGGCCATAGGTAATGTTGCCATACCTGCAAGGCATGAACTAGAGCAAACAATTCTTTATCATAAGTAGGGTAGTTCAAACTGCACTCAGTTTGTCACTAAAATACATTAGGCTTCCTGTCTTGCATCAAAACATTACCTATGCCCAATCCACTTGCATCACACTCAATTTCAAATGTTTTATCAAAATTAGACAAAACAAGTAATGATGCATTTGTCAATTTTTCTTTAAGTTCTTTGAAGGCTTTCTCTTGCTTTTCTCCCCATTCAAAGATAACATGCTTTTTCACTAAATCATTCAATGGTGCAGCTATAGTACTAAAGTAGTTTATGAATCTTCTATAGAAACTAGCAAGATCATAAAAACTCCTAACTCCACTTGCATTTTTGGATGTTGGCCATTCTCTAATTGCCTTAACTTTCTCTTCATCTACTTCAACTCCATTTCACCTATTATAGAGCCAAGAAAGTTAACCTTTTCCATGCAAAAATTACACTTGCTTAAGTTAGCATAAAACCTCTTATGTCTAAGTATCATTAAAGTTGCCCTAACATGCTTCTCGTGATCAATCAAAGTCTTTGAATAAATCAAAATATCATCATAGCAAACAACAACAAATTTTTCCAAAAATTCTCTTAAAACATGATTCATCAAACACATAAATGTACTAGGAGCATTAGTTAAACCAAAAGACATAACAAGCCATTCATACAAACCAAATTTAATTTTGAAGGAAGTATTCCATTCATCCTCTTCATGCATTCTAATTTAATGATATCCAGACTTCAAATCAATCTTTGTAAAGAAACATGAACCATGCAATTCATTAAGCATATCATCTATCCTAGGAATAGGATGATGATACTTTACAGTGATTTTGTTGATGGCTCTACAGTCCACACACATGCGCCAAGTTCCATCCTTCTGTGGCACTAATAAAATCGGTACAAAACATGAGCTCAAGCTTTCGCATACATATCCCTTCACCATGAGCTCCTCCACTTGCCTTTGAATGTCTTTTGTCTCAATTGGATTTGCTTTATAGCCTGATCTATTTGGAATGGTAGACCAAGAAATGAACTCTATCTTGTGCTCAATACCTCTAATAGGTGGTAATCCTTTAGGAG
>JBBPDI010064484.1:0-19838 GCA_037974545.1 Cucumis variabilis
TCAAAAGTGTGAAAATTATAATTGTATTAGTTTACATTTCTAAGCTTTCAATAAATCAACAAAATTATACTCTTAGGTACATAATTAATTTCATTCGAAAATAGCCTATGGATTGATACATAAATGATTTTCAGTTAAAATTATAATTGAAACATAATTAACAAAGATAGCAAAAAAAAAAAAAACGGGCAATCAGGTTGAAGACGTTGACTAATGAAAATTTAGAAGTTTATTTAACTCAAATTAAATTATAACTTTAATTTAAAGAAGGGTATAAATTGATATTCTTTCAAGAATTAAAGGTTTAAATTGATATATAATTATTAATTTAGTATTTTAATTAATACTAACTCCAACATAATTTCAGGATATGATTTGACATTTGGTCCTATTGGTTTTAATTAAAACCTCTAGTTTTTAAAAGTTTTATTTTGATTCTTGAGGTTTGAAATTTGTTTTAAAAAATTTATAAAAAAATTTATAAATAAATTCAAAGACGATGAAAAAGTTCTAGATACATACGTACAAAGTAACAAAACATGAAAAATTTAAAATCGTTGTGATTGTGACTAGTAAATTTAATATATTTTAAATTATGAAAATTGTTTCACACTTATTGATTCAATATTGTAAAGACACCTAAAATTTCATATATAAATATTTATTTGTTTGTTTATTTATTTATAAATATGTTGAAAATGAACTGAAAAACAACATCGAGAGGAGCTAAGCTTTTGACCATGAGTGGGTTGAGACCAGTTCAACCTCTTGTTTAAGAGATAGGTGAGATTCCAAGTTGTGAATCTCAACTTATTTTTTTTTGCAGGTTTGAAAAAGATCGAGTGAGTTGTAGAATGAGAGAGAGAGATTTGAGGTTCAATCATCCACCATAGGCGAAAACCATTAAACTAGCTAACATACACATACAAAGCTATCACGAAGCAAAGCAAGAACCTAAAACTTTAAAAAACAATCTGAAAATAGAACCCATATAGATATACTACCTCAACTAAGCATGAGATAGATTCAAACAAAAACCTAACAGTTACTGGCTAGTATTTTTATATGTCAATTGAACTACTCGCTTGGCATCTAAATTTTGAGAGTTGCTACGATACATAATAAATTTCGATTTATTGAACTTTTATTTATTTTGGATTATGGTTTTTTTTCGTTTGGAAATTGTTTTACAAAAGTTTAATATCCCAAATTAGTAATTGGGAGAACGTGACAACCTTAATTCCTTTCATCTAAGACAAACAGAAGACTGAGTCAAAGTCAATTCCCCATCCAATCCATTCCCTAGTCCTTCTTCACTTTCAAACAAATATTTTTTTTTTCAAAAAAATTAATATATTAAATTTAAGCAAAATTAAGATGGAAGTAACATAAAATTTTGCTATATTTTATAATTTTTTTGATTTATAAGGCTATAAATGTAAACTTTTTGTTTTATTTCTTTTTTACTATGTACTTATAAAAGAAGTTAATTTCTTAAGAAAAAAACTAATCTATATAAATCTCGTATCCATCTGATTTGAATGTACGGACAAGTTTTTTTTTAAAAAATGTGATAATTTTGAATTTTAAAAAATCAAGTGCTATTTATAATATAATTTATACCAACAAGGATATATGAAGAAAGCTTAGTTATAGGTGACTAAAGAAGGTGTTAATTTAATATTTTCTTAAGAAAATAGATGGTTTTTATAATTGAAGGATGATTATATATTTGTATACATAGTTAAATGAAGTCATCCGAGATGAGCTAGGCAGCATATGTCACCTCTTATATCACCTCTTAAGCAAAGACTAGGCCAACTTTTGACCATAGACTTTTGATATATTTTAGTTCAAAAAGAAATTATAAATTTAGTCCAAATTAATTTTAAAAATTAAACAGATTCTTTATGAGTTTTTTTTTTTTAATTTTATTTATCATGTAATAAGATTAAATTGATTTAATTATAAGGTATTATAGAGACTAAATTCTTTTGCAGACTAATTTTTGTAAGTAAATATACAGTAACAAAAACTATAATTTAAAATATTTTGAAACTAGACTAAATTGAAATCAAACCTAAATTTTAATAGAAGTTGACATGTTATTAAAATCGACAATTCACCAATTTCTTTTAGTTAACCTTTTAGCCTAAAGATAATTTAGAACGTTTTGCCAAACTTCAATAACTAAAAGTATTTATTCTAAAACTTTTAAAATTAAATAGATATTAATTCTAAATATCAGAACAAAAAAATATGTTCTACTGACATATTTGATTGACATTTGGATCCAAGACATAAACATATAAGAACATTTATAAACACAGACAATTAGATTCAAATTATTGACGTGTATAACAATATTTTCAAAAATTGCAAATACAACAAAATTTTTTGGAGTATATAAATAATAGAAGTTTATAACTGATAGATCATATTACAAATATTAGACTCTTATGATTTATAATTCTTTGAATATATTTTACTATATTTACATTTTTTTTTAATAAAATGTCATACATACTTGATTATTACCCTAAAAAAAATTGTTAATGTAATATATACTTAATTATTATCCAAAAAAATTGTGTTATAATTATCGTAAGGTATACCTTTTTACCCATTTTATCTATTGAAATAGAAAAACGGTGTGATAAAAGGAAAAGAACCCGTCTTTTATCGAAAAATTCAAACCAAATTAAAGTAGGAAACAAAATATCTAATAATTTTCATAGATATGAAAAGATAAATAAAGATTTTTGAAGAGCTTTTTCCATTCTTCGGAATTAGGAAATCTTTTTCATTATTTTTTTATTAAATATAAGAGAAATAGGATTAATTATATTTAGAAATCCTAATAAGATTAGGATTATAAATCCGAATAACATTCTAGTTTGCTCGTTTGGTCCTATAAATAGGACATTGTAATTAACATTAAGCATAGAAAAAAAATCTCAAACCTTCCTATGATTTTCGTGTAGGTTCAATATTAAGTCGATTAATTAATCATGGCAGTCCACAATTACCTTTTTAAGTATATTTTAATTGGAAACGTAGGTTTTAATTTCTCCAAATCCATTTTTATATATATTTTTAATGAGCTTCAAAGAATTTTTAACTTTATATATATATTTTTGTGTGTATATAGGGGTTGGAAAATCTTGCTTAATGTCACAATTTCTAGGAAAAAAGTTTGAATCAGTTCATGAAGTCACTGTTGGGGACGAATTTCGTGTTCGTACCCTTACACTTATGACAAAATTATTAAGCTTCATATTTGGAGTACAATTCATTTCTTTTCTTTATACTTTCTTTTATTGGGTTTTCAACTAGAATAGCCTAATTTGCTAGATGATTTTGTACAATGAACTTAATTCAATAAGAAATTTCAGAAAAAGACTAAATATGTTCTAATATTTCACAAATGTATGACTCAATTTACATTATTACCCATTGCTATTAAAAATACGAAATAAATAAAAGAAAAAAGATTAAAAAAGGAATGGGCACAGTCGAAGGGGGCATGAAGTACAAGATCGTGTAAATGTTCTTATTTTCAAAAAAAGCTTGCACTTTTCCATCTTCGTCCCTTCGTTCCGACCAAAAGATTAGGGTTTTTCGTCGTCATATGAAGCAGAGCATTCTCTATACGACGATTGAACGAAGAACACAGTGGTTCAACGCATTTTAATTCCGATTAATAATGTTTTTCAGTTTGTATTTCAAATATGATAGGGTATATATGATATATTTGATATATTTATAAAGTCTAATACCGAAATACAAAGAAGAATAAAATCTCACAAATGAGTCTTCTATTCTGTTCTAAAACATTTTTAGGTCTGTTTTGAATGTAATCTGATAACACATTGAATCTTTTGTTGTGATTTTATGGTATGAGAACAACTATGAAATAATGCATGATATTTTTTTGTGTTTAGAACTTTTTAGATATTTATAGGCTACTTCAAAAAGCAAAATCAAGTTCATAAACAATCGATATGACTGTGTTTGGCTCTGTTTTATTTTTTTAATAAACAATTGTTATATGGTCAATGATAGTATATATTGTATAATTATCTCTATATGCAGTAAAAAAACGGTGCGTAGAAGTGAAAGATGTCTTGGTTCAAGAAGTAGACCTATTAAATCAAACAAGGATGAACCAATCATGATGGACGATACAGATGTATGTTGTAAATTTATAAGGGTATATTATATATGGTAAAACAAGTGTAACAAGATATAGTATGTATATATGTCATAGGATCAAGAAAGATATGAAGAAGACTAAATTAACTATGAATCAATTCAAGCAGTATGTCTTGGAGAGGATGAATACGAATTAAGAGGACCAACAGGAACACATATTGTACTGTATGAGGAAAAGAAACATGTGAAAATAGATGTAGTATTTGAAACGCCGGAGACCAAAATGCATATGCATGACCGAGAGGATGATTCATATGTGAGTATATTAAAAATATAATGTAGTATATATATTATCAGATATAAGTTGATGGTTATTAAATATTTTTTTGAAGATGAATGAGGGCCATAGAACACCTGACGTATCCCAACGATCTGACAGAGTCTGATGAGGCATATTTATGTTTAGGATTGGAAAAAAAATTGTTTAATATACTGTTAGTTTTTCTTAACTTATAGATTTATGGTATTTAATTTGTATTGTGCAGGACAATCTACCGATTGCGAAAAGGAGATTGTTCAAAGATATATTGAAGGAGAAAGGGAAGAACATAGAAACTAAAAATGTACATGTATTATTGAAATTATAATGTAATTTTTTTAAAAAAGAAATTATACAGTAATATAACGCGTAATTGATTATATGAAATGTAGGTATCAAAGAAGAGAAAGAGAGTTGGAGACAGGAAAAGAAAAGCAGAGACGACGAACCTAATAAAAATGAAAAAAAAAGTGCAAATAAAATAGTGATGAAAGGAGAAAGGACGGAAAATAAAAAGGTATATAACATATATACATATAATATTTTTTTAGTATAAAGGGAATTTATTTAACAATCTAAATTGGTGTTATTATTTACATTGTTATTAGTATTATTGTTTCAGAAATCTAAAGTGAAGAAAATAGGGGCAGAACAACGCTCCCATGGAGGATCTTGATCGGGTGGAAATTATGACATTATATATATATTATTACAAAATATAATATAGTATTATATTGAAAGTATACATTGCATGATATTTTTCTATAACTTATCTTTGCAGGGTGCACCACCATTTATCTTGAAAATGAGAAAATGGTCAAAGGTTAAAAAACTTAGCATTTATTCAAGAATAGATGTCCTTAGGAATATTATAAGGAAATTAAATAATTGACAATTAGAAATGTTTAGAAAATCAACCTTTGATAGTTTCTTAAACTTGAAAATATCAAAATTTCAGAATCAATTGTTGTACCACGTTATAAGACGTTAACGTACATTTGCCTAAGGACAATGAATTGTGGTTCAACTTCAAAGGAACTTTAGCCAAATTTGGCATTAGGAAATTCGAAGCAATAACATGATTAAATTGTAGTCCATTGCCCCCGGTAGATATTTTTAAGGTAAAGGAAATTTTTTTGACCAAATACTTCAAGAATGAAGACCCTATTCTGAGGTCAAGTGTCTCCTTTCTGTTTAATGAATTAAAAAAAATTGAAGGACGAAGACAAAGTTAAGATGACTAAAATATACTTCCTTGAGAATTTTTTACTAGATAAATAATTAACACACGGGTAGATTTGGATCATCAAATTGGTAGATGATGAAAACCAGTTTGATGCTTATCCATGGGGCAGAATAGGGTATAATGTTCTATTAGATTCTATAAAGAAGTCAATAAAAAACCATTCTTCCCTAGCGGTTGGCATATTTGGATTTGCTTACTATCTTCTGGTAGGGTGTATCAATGTATACCACTATTGACTAGACCTTCCATATTCTGTGTGAAAAGAGTAGATGAGAGGAATATATGCATACTTAACTGGGTTGCTGACAACCACCCGGAATGGAAGGACTTTACAAAGAGGGTCTTCGACAATGAGCAGACATGTTGTAATAGCTGTATATTTTATAATTACTGTGAATGTTATAAATGTACCTATGCTTATTTTGTACTGTTTTTCATATGTCATTCCAATTGGAATTTTTGTCCTAAAACTCGTAGTTTGTAATCATATTCTATTCAATAAAGTCGTTATTGAAAAAGTAAATATTATAATCTTAAATCCAATAAACTAAGCCCCGATGCTATTTTTTTAGTAAACTTGAACTTTATGTAGAGACATAAATGTGGATCAAATTCGAGTATATAGCCTAAATAGTCTATAATATATGGATAATGGTTGGACGCCTTATTTAGAGAAATTATGGATGTGGCTCTCGCTTTGTAGTAAGTACAAACGAGGTGATCTGAAATCGTTTATGTAGAGGCATCCTATGCAAAGTGTTTACATAAGATTGAACCATGAAATAGTCACTTTTACGTTTTAACACCGTTTACTGTTTAAAATCGACAATCTCGATGATTGATAACCTAAGTAACTTAATCTTAATCCTGAGCTAATTATGAACTCCTGTTCACATGTGATTATCCTTAGATCTGCATAGGTGAGGGCAGCTCATTAGCATTGGCCCAATAAGCCTCCCATTTTAAGGGTAAGATCGGATTGATAGTTGGGGACATAGGATGCAAGACGGAATTTACTCATACCCGCTTTAGGGTTAATAGATAGGTTGTTCTCTTAAGCACTGAATCCAAGTTTTGAACAAGGGGCCCCACCGTCTCATTGGTTCAAGAGGGATTAAGATTATTGTTGGACCTTAAACCAATTGTTCAATAGTGGATTAGTGAGACTTAAGGAGCAAGATGTAGTCTTAGGGGTACAACGGTATTTTGACCTAGCCAAGGTTACGAACAATCTATGAATGATTAATTTACTAATTATGGTTTTATCAAATGGACACAAATATATCTATAGTGAGGGGAGTGCAACTATGGGACTTTAGTGAAATGATACATTAGTTAACGAATGTTGATTAACTCAGTCTAAAAGAGTTTAGTCAGTTAATCTTGAATCGTTGGAGCCCATAATCTATAGGTCTATTAGGTTCCTCTGCTAGCTCATATGGAATAAACTTAGAACAATGTGATGGAATACGTCGAATTGTTCAAATTTGGAGAAGAGAGAGAAACCGACAAGTATAACCGTCAGATTTTAGATTAAAAATAGAGATTTATGTTTAAATGAGATTTAAATACTATAAATATGAATACGGATATATGACTAGAACGCTTAGAATTGATGGAAATGGTCAAAGTTGTAAAAAGTCAAATTTTAACCGGCCTTATATTTAAATGTGATTTGAATTTTAGAAAAATGAATACAGATTCATACTTGGAAGGTCGAAATTAGTCAAGACGGACAAAATGGTAAAAAGTCAAAGTTTGACTTTTGACTTGAAAGGTCAAATGACCATTTTACCCTTGGACTAAGTTAGTGGAAAAATCCAACATTTTGTTAGATATTCTCACTAACACTTAGTGGGATATGTGGCTACATGAGATGTAGACACATAGCCCACTAAGTTCCACTAATTGTTAGTGGATTATTAGGTGTTGAGATTTGACTAACTAATTATATGCAAAAGTGCATGTAATTAGGTTATAAATAGGGTTGTTTTCATCTATGTTAAAAACTTTTGCCCTTTTCAAGTAATTTTGGAAATTACAAAATCATTACTTTAAAATCTCAACCAAAATTGATCTACCTTCCAATTTCCATACATCTCCCTTAGTTCCTTCAACTAATCGGGTCCCATAACCTGGTTCAAAGTTTGAAGATTGGCGGGTCATCTCTAGTGGTTGTCTTGGTTTAAGTTCGTGAGGAGATATCAAGGATTTTAGAAAGCTTCAAAGGTATATTTTCTTTAAGCTTAATTTGTTTTAATTAGGGCTTTTCAAGCATGTTTTTCACTAAATAGTTTAGTTGCATATAGAGTAAAATTGATCCATTTTTTTGCTGCGTTTGTATGCTTTCTATCAATTCCTACAACAGTTTGAATTCAAGCCCATGTTTCTTGAAGAAGATTTCGTGGAACAAAACACGTTCCATGAAAGGAAACATAAAAAAACATTTGAAAAGGAGAATGCTCGAGACAGGCTGAGTGTATGAATGTGGAAGACTTGCTAAGCATAATTATGGCCAACAATGAAGCAATGAACATGAAGATTGACAAATTATTTGTGGAGGTTGAAGGACTAAAAAACTGTTCAAAGAGAACAATAGTCCAACAGTGGAAGAAACTGACAACAGAGAGAGGGATGACAATGATGGGAATGATAGGGGGAACAAGGAGAGAAACAATGGTGAAGAAACTGGATCGGAGAATAAAGATAGTGAAAAAGAAGGATAACAGGTAATTTTTAAATATAAATATATATGGTTGAACTTTATTATTTGATTAAATTATGTTTGATGTATATATTACATACTTACTATAATGATGATCAAGATGGACAAAGTGCAAATGAAAATAAAGAACAACAAATATATTATAAATATAAGTAGATGTAATAATATTTTATTATATCATATAACTATGTGTTGCTCTCTATATTACATACTCAATATCATGATGATCAAGCTGGCCAAAATGATTGGGTGGATGATGTTGTATATAGCATAACTCTATTAAAAGAAGTAGATAAAATTGAAAAGGAAGCAATCAAAATGAAGGTAAGTATAGTTGTAAATATAGTTATTACTTTTGAATTTATATGCAGTGTGAAAATATCTAAATTATGTTTAAAGCACCGGTTTAGGAAAATGTAGTTGGGAAGGGTGCTGTAATGATTGTACGTATATATTTAATGTTCTGTATATGTATGGCATAATATGTGAAATATATAGTATTGAGTATTGTCTGTAATAACAGGATCGAGGAAGATATATATTTGCTTATCAATATGCTGTGAGGAGGAGCATGGAGAGAGGAACTATACCTTCAAGGATGATGAGATCTCCGTTCACAATAAATTTTAGATTGGCGGAGCCAAAAAAGGAAAAAGTAGAGTTCCACAGTGAAAGATTTGAAGGACCAAGTTTTAAACTGCTGTCACAAAGACCTTAGTATAGTTAAGTTCAATATAATAGAGAAATGAAGGTTGAATGTAGAAACATGTGTTATGTTATTCTGATTTTATTATGTTTTGTTCAGTTAATGTTTTGGTAAATTGCTTTCTGATTTACAATTTGGTTTATTGAAAACTTTGTCTAATTATTGTTAGGATGAAAGACATTGCTAGAATTATAGAAAAACTGAAACTTTATATTCATATATTTGCTATAATAATATATTGTATTATATAGTATATATGTAGTATACTTTATATTATTTTTTATTAATATTAATAACAGACCCGTACAAATCCATCAACCTCATTGACGTTAAAAACCTCTAAACCCATCTACTAATATCTTGAATCATCAATTTATAACCAAAAGCTTAAAGCTAATGGAGTGAAGCTAATCCAAAAGTTTCTTTTTAACCAAAGTGGTGATATAAGAGTTTTAACAATGATAACTAGACCATCAAGATGAATAAATTAAAGGGTCTCCTAATTAATTCATCCCAATATGTATAGAGAAGATTGTATAAAAAAGGCTCCTTATCTATCATGTATGTCGTTATATATATTGAAGTTTTATGGGTATTCAAAATGTCTTTGGCGACAGAGGTTGAGCATCGATGAGGCTAATGGATCTGTACTGATCTTACTCGTTTTCATCACAGTGTGTGATATTATAATTTGAATACATTGAATTACATAATATATCTACCCAAAAAATAGAACAATGGAAAGAACCATTAAAAAGAAAAAATGTAATAAAGAAAATTAAGATAAAAAAAATTAATTATTGGAATAAAACCCTAACTAATTTTATCAATTATTGGTTCTTTTTCTAAGGGTTGGAATATTTTAACTAATTTGTAACCCATATTATCCATACTTTTACAATAAGAAATTTTGACCAATTAAATCGTGCAAGGTCATCATAGAAAAATAGTGATATCCATAATTTAATTTGTTTTGGGTAATCAAGTTTTCTCATATCCAACCAATTCAAGCCCTCGATGTTAAAACTGGGCCAAAGAAATAATAAGTCCAAACCTGCCAAGGAAATGGGCCCAAGTCCAAGCCTAACAAGAAAATGGGCCCAAACCTACCTAAAGCCCATGAAAATTCTCTATAAATAGAAACCTTCAAATTCATTTTGAAGATCATTTGGTTGAAAGAAGAATTGAAGCTATGAAGTATTGAAGTTTTGAAGTTCTGAAGAATTGAAGATTCAAACTTCTACAAGCTCTCAAGACATGCAAGTTCGTATCAACCTTGAGATCAACATTTTCTGAAAGATTGAATACTTGGAAGATTAAACTTTTCTTGGATTCCAAAAGATCGAAGTTCAAATCGACTTGCAACTACAACATTCTGAAGACTAAGAAGTTCTAATTTTTTTAACTTGTATTCGAGAGAAAGCATCAAAGGAGTAAATACTAGAAACCATATTCATTATACAAATTAATATACAAAGTTTAATTTTACGAAATACATTTATTCTAAATCTCGTCACTACAACAAATAAGGTCTTCCCCAACGCAGCCTCACGTCGGCAAAAACCCAAAACATGTGAGAGAAGGTTACCGTGACGTCTCAGTTGACATCGTCATGTACGTCGAGGATACTTTTCTCGACACAGATCGTGTAGACGACGGAAAAACATTCATCGGTACATATTGTTAGCACGTCTTCTTCTTCTAGCTTGTTACGTTATGTTTCAATTGTTAACTTCTTTTATTTTTGTAGTTTCATTGTGGGCTTTTTTTTTTTAACTTTATGTTTCATAAACATATTTTGCGGTGCTCTTGATTCTGGCTCTGCTATGATTTGAAACGATACAGTTAAGCGAAAAAGTTGAAATGGAAAAGAAAACGAGAAGAAAGGAGGACACTTCCAACAATGGTGTTGGCGAAGACGAACGACAACGACAACACAACTCTCTTCCTATCCCTCTCTCTCGGTCGATTTTGGGTTTATTTTTGTTTTGCATTTTGTTCTGTGTTGAAGGAAGAGTAAATAGTGTGGACTTTTCCCGACGTCTTCAAAAATATCAAGAAAGGTACCTTTCACCGACGTATGTAGTACACACGCTGGGTAAAGTTTAAATAATGTGTCCTCTGTCATACGTTGCAAAAAGTCTAAATTTAAATTTAATACGTTCACATTCTGCGACGTGTGGCAAGGTGACGTTGGAGAAAGTTTAAACAATTATTATTATTTAACCTTTTCGCGACGTGTACCTTACCACATGTCAGGGAAAGTGAACGCATTAAAATTAGATTTAGACTTTCTGCGACATCTTGTTCCTGTACGTTGCAAAAATGGGCTTTCCATGACATAACATTGCGTGTATCGGTGAAAGGTGATCAATGAGGACACACCTTGCACCGATGTTATTTCTGGGGTTGCAATTTGTTTCGATTTTTTGTAGTTCATGTGAACAGTTTGACACGCCCGGTGGGACATCTCTATCGTTCATCTCTTTCTCTTCTAAAGAATATCTAAAGAAATCATGACATCTCAAGGCAACACTTTCAAAGCTCTAAGAGAAATCGACACGCGACCAAATACTCGCAGTAGCTCAAGAAAAAACTCAACCATTTGAGGATATGCTATCCTTTGAGGTCGCTAAGAATATTTGGGAGCAAATGTACTCCAAGCCACCAATAGGTGTAATTGTAATCAAAGAAAATCTTGTGATTGACGAACACAACTCGTCCTCTGAACGTCCAAATGAGGAGATGCCTCATCCAAATATAATGTCAGTTATGGTGACTGACATAGATACAAGCGAAGACAGAATAACAAAGTTTGAAAAGAAAATCAACATGCTCATGAAGGCCATTAAAGAAAGGGATAATGAGATTGCATTTTTCAAGAATCACATCAAGAGTCATGGTGCTGCTGAATCAAGTCATACACATATTGTCAAGAATACTAACAAAGGAAAGACAGTTATGCAAGAAATTCAACCACAAAATTCAACCTCAATTGTATCGCTGTCTGTTCAGCAATGATAAGAGATGTTGCAAACTTCATCAAAACTCAATAGGAAAACCTATTCAAACTCTAACTTTATATTCCAAACTATATACGAGGAAGATCGACAATCTCATAATGCCAAATGGATACCAACCACCCAAGTTCCAACAATTTGATTGAATGGGTGGCAAAACAACACGTTGCTCACTTCATTGAAATATGTGAAACTGCTGGTATGCGAAGAGATTTGTTGGTAAAATAGTTTGTCCAAACTCTCAAAGGAAACGCCTTCAACTAGTACATCAACCTGAAACATGAATCTAATGATAGTTGGGAGCAGCTTGAGGGAGATTTTCTCAATCGCTTCGACTAATATGTATCGTCAGCATGATAAAGTTGACAAACACCAAACAACAGAAGGGGGAGCCAATCATCAACTACATAAATCGATAGAGACCTCTAAGGATTGATTGCAAAGACAAGCTCACAGAAATGTTTATAGTTGAGATGTGCACCCAAGACATGCATTAGAAACTTCTCTATATTTTGTAGGGAATAAAACCATGCACGTTTGAAGAGTTGGTTACTCATGCCCATGATATGGAACTAAGTATCACCAATAGAGAAGCAAAATATTTCTTGGTTCCAAAAATGAGGAGTGACAATAATAAAATTGATGACACTAAAAAAGATTGCAAATGGTGATAAATAAGTCTATGGTTGTTCATGTAACTACTTTGAAATCTTTCTCTAAACAAAAAGAAACAAAAATTGAAGGAAAGCATGATGGCGACAAAAAATGACGCCCAACTCTTAGAGAAAGATAGAAAAAAAGTCTATCCATTTTCCGACTCTTATGCTACATACATGTTAGAGCAGCTGCTAGAGAAGCAACTTATTCAATTATCATAATGCAAATAATCGAAACAAGCAGAAAAGTAGATGATCCTAAATACTATAAGTATCGTCGGGTCATTAGTCATTCTGTTGGAAAGTGTTTCGTGTTGAAGGAGTTGACTCTAAAGTTTACTCGTGAAAAGAAGATCGAGTTGGATATTGATTAATTAGTTGAGACGAATCATGTTGCGGTCGAGATGACTTCAAGTGTTCCACCATCAACACAACTTTATGATTAAAGAAAAAGCTTAATTCGGTTTGGGACTTTTGAACCTATAATCGTCCAATTCTAACAAACGATCGCGAGGACAGACTCTCAAAACAAGGAAGAATCTGTTGAAGATGATGATGAAGGATGGATAGTCGCGACTTATCGAAAAGGGAGACAACCAAATTTTATTAAAAAGGAGTTGTTATTCCATCAAAAGCATGTCAAAGAAAAAGATGAGGACTTTCTTCGACCTCGATGGTTGATAACTTTGAGAGAATTCCTCCCAAGAAGCTTCCTTGATGATCATCTAAAGAAAATTCTCATTGCATGTCATATTGTCAATAGTAGTAGAAGTCGATAACAATTATGCATCTTCTGAAGAAATAGACAATTCAAATGAAATTAAGCAAAAGACTTTCGTCTTTGATCGTATCAAGCCTCAACTACACGATCTTCAATCTTTTGAAGATTGATTATGGCCACGAACGAAGAAGAAAACCAATGTGAAACATCTACTTCCACTCGAACTTCAGCTTTCAAAAGGCTAAGTATCTCCACATCGAAGAAAGATCGACCTTCAACATCTGCTTTTAATCATTTAAAGATGACAAGCGATCAACATAAAAGAGAGATGAGAACTTTGAAGGCAAAACCACTTCATAAAGAAAACAATAACGAGAAGATTTGTAGTCGTGTTCCATCATGCATGAAAAGAAAGTTATTTGTTGACATAAATACAGAAGGTTCCTTTACGGTGAAGCCAAGACTCATTATATTCACCAATTCTACAAATGAAGAAGATAAATAAATTCTTGATGAAAATATGAGTTGTTAAATATGCAAAGCTCATTGTCGGAAGAGCCAAAACTGCATGATGCTTCTAGTCCACAAGAGCTTAAAAGGTGAATGGCAAAAAAAAAAAAAGTATTATGCTTCATCGTGATGATGTAATCTCAGCTTGAAATGAATTTCATAAGTAGTTACACCAGAATAAGAAAAAAAATTCACTATCATTTAACAAAAATCTAACATTTTCAAGAATTGCAACAAAAAAATGAATGAAAGAAAATAAAGGAGGAAAAGTTAAAGTAGCAAGCTCTACCTTCTCTCCCATGTGTTGTAGCAAAGAGGATCTTCATCTTCATCTTCTCTCATGTGTTGCTGCTAATAGGATCCTCATCTTCTCTCATCTGTTTGCAGTTGAGAGAGTCTTCATCTTCATCTTCTCTCATCTGTTGCGATCGAGAAGATCTTCATTTTCATCTTTAGTGTGTTGTAGCTAAAAGAATCATCATCTTCATCTTCTTCCATGTGTTGCAGTCGAGAGGATGGACTTCTTTATCTGCATCTTCGACGTGTCACAACCGTCATCATCTACATCTCTGACGTGTCGCAGCCGTCATCATCAACATGTCTGATGTGTCGTAGCTATCATCATTTATATCTTCGATGTGTCATAACAATCATCATCTACATCTTCGATGTGCGGTCATCATTTGTATCTTCAACGTGCGATCTTTATATGCTCTTCAAAGTGTTACAGACGTCATCATCTGCATCTTCGATGTGCCGCAACCGATAGGATCTCCATCTTCATCTTCGTTGTGTCACAACCAAGAGGATCACCATCAACATATTCATCTTCAATGTGTTACAGCCGAAGAAGTAGTGGGCGCCATGATGGTGGGCATCATGATAGAGTTGCATAGTCTATCATGTACAAACCCAAGAAGCTAAAGCTGAAGAAGCAGTGGACGTCATGAAAGAGTTGCATCGTCTATCATGTACAAACCTAAGAAGCTAAAGCCGAAACTGAGCGTCATGATAGATCATCATCAACATATTCATCTTCAATGTGTTGCAGTTGCAGAAGCAGTGGGCGTCATGATAGAGTTGGACCGTCTATCATGTACAAACCCAAGAAGTCGAAGAAGTAATGGATGTCATGATAGAATTGCATTGTCAATCATGTACAAACCCATGAAGTAACCAAAGAAGCAGGACGTTAAGGAGACTAAAGCAATATGCTTGCACAGGGAATAGCTTGAAAAAAAAGTCAAAGTGAAAATCAAGTTATGAGTAACGAAAGTTATTAATAAATAATAAAAAAAAAAGAAAATGCAAAAATTAAAAATATTGAAAAAAAATTAGGTATAAAAACAAAAAAAAAAAGTTAAAAAAACAAATATAAATAAATAAATAACAAAAAAGAAAAAAGAAAAAGAAAAGAAAAGAAAAATGAAAAAAAAGAAAGAAAAAGAAACTTAAAAGAAAAAGAAAAAGAAAAAGAAAAAAAATAATTGAGAAGAAAAGAAAAAGAAAAAGAAAGAAAAACAAAACAAAACATAGAAAAAATGGACAAGAGCGTGGATGTAAAAATAATAATAAATATAAATATAAACAATAAAGAATTTTTCTAAAAAAAAAAAGGAAAAGGAAGTCGGATGTAAAATAAATAAATAAATAATTCCTCCACTCTCTTCTCCCCCCTCTGGCTTCCCCCTTCTTTCTTTTTTTTTTCTTTCTCTTTTCATTCTGTCAGTCACGCAAGTTGTGCAGAAAATATAAATAAATAAATAAAAACCCTTCTGTGTTGTTTAACCTCCACTGAACGGTGAAAATTAATTAGAAAAAAAAAAATTCCTGTGTTGTTCTCCATTACCATCGAAGCAAAAAAAAAAAAAAATCTTTTCATTTCACTTTCTTTTTCTCGCAAATAGGATGGGAGGAATGATGAAATTTGAAAAGGAAGTGCTTCCATTTTCCTTCTCAATCATTCTTCTCTATTTACAAAAAAACGGCAAATCAAATCTTCCAATTTTTTTAACAAACACACGTGGTTTAGATAGCTTGGGTTGTTAGATAGAATTGAGATTTTTTTTACAAGAGGCTCCCCTCTTATTCTGTTTATTTATTCCAAAAACAAATTTATTAATAAAATAATGACATATAAATTTTATTTTTTTTAAAAAAAAATCAAACCATATCCTGGCCACAACTTTTCCATAATTAAATCTTGAAGCATAAAAAAATAGAGAACTAATTTTTTTTTAATAAAAATCCTTAAATCATTTTCTTTTTGTTGCGTTAGAAAAAGAAATTAAATTTTATCCCAAATCATAAATTAATTTTAAATTTAAATTAAGTAAAAAAATGGCAAAATTTTTAAATTTTAAGTTTGGAGCAATTCAATTGACACAAGTTTTGCTATAAAAAATTCAAATTAGAAGATTGTGCAAAAAAAAAAAAAACTTTGGAATTAAATTGATGAGTTGACAATATTTCAATTTTCTTAATTTTAAATCTCAATTCTGCCATTAAATTCATGGGTTAAAAAAAATATTTTGTCCATATTCCAAATGATTTTCATTAAAATCAAAATTCACTACAAAATTGACATTGGATTGTATTCCAAACTTCATTTTAATCAAACTTATCTTCAAATGCATAGTATGATTAATTTGACATATTAACTAGAGTCAAAGTCAAGAAAAAATCACTAGTATTTTTTGTTTGTTGAACAAGAAAGTTTGGCCAATTAAATTGCGCCATGTCATCATAGCAAAATTGTGATATCCATAATTTAATTGGATTTGGGTAGTCAAACTTTCTCATATCTAACTAATTCAAGCACTCGATGTAAAAACTAGGCCAAAGAAATAATAGGCTCAAGCCCACTGAGCAAATGGGCCCAAGGCAAGCCCAAGCCCATAGAAAAATGGGCCCAAGCCCAAATTCAACAAACAATGAATCCAATTCCAAGCCCAACAAGCAAATGGGTCCAAATCCACCTAAAGTCCAAGAAAATTCTCTATAAATAGAAACTTTTCAATTTATTTTGAACATTTTTTGTTGAAGGAAGAATTGAAATTATGAAGACTCAAGATTCAAACTTCTACAAGCTCTCAAGACGAGATCAACATCTTTTGAAAGGTTGAAGACTTGGAACCAACATCTTCTGAAAGGTTGAAGACTCGGAAGATTAAACTTTCTTTAGATTTCAGAAGATCGAATTTCAAATCGACTTGCAACTACAACATTCTGAAGACCGAATCCCAAGAAGTTTTAAGTTTTTTTTAACTTTGTGTATTTGAGAGAAAACATCAAAGGAGTAAATACTAGCTAGAGACTATATTAACTATACAAATAAATATACAAAATTCAATTCCACAAAATATATTTCTTTGAACTCTCGTGTGAACAAAAATATTACTCAGAAAAGAAATCAAAATTTTGGAAAAGAAGAGAGTCACACCAACGCCAAAATCTTTTCTTTAAACCTAAAAGGAAAGAATTTAATAATGGTTTTATATCTAAATTTATTTTTTGATTTATTAAAATATATCATTATAACCATAAATCGTTTACAATATTTATAACCATAAAATAATAGTAATTATAATAATTATCATATTTCCAATTAACACATTAATTACGTATCATTACAATATTGATCGATAGTCATTCCCAACCATAGTTATCACTCTTCAATTTACAAACCACAAACCACAAAATTTTCAAACTAAATTCGAAATTCAATAGTTCAAATTTTTGTTCTTAAACTTTAAATAACAGAACACACACACAATAACACCTTGATAGGCAAACTATTTCCTACGAAGCACGAAATTCAAACTCTCGTTAACGGACTCAAAAAACACGATATTCATTAATAATTTTCTTGAAACTTTACTATTTTTTTCAATCATTATTGTCTATACATCAATAATATAATATTACTTTTTTAAAAGTTAAATGTTGTAATTATAATTAGATTGAAATAAGTGACTTTATCAAAATTAAATTAGTTATTGTGTTCAAATTTAATGAGTTGAATTGAAAGTTTGTAATTTAGGGTTTTTAAAATTTGTAGAAGTTGTAGAACAGGAGATTAGCTCAACTAGCACCTGTATATAGCTATGGACAAGAGGTCCCGGGTTCAAATCTTCACTCTTACATTAAAAATTTGTAGAAGTTGTCTATAAATATATTTGGATATCAATGTTATAATTGTTAGTATAATATCCTCATTGAGGAGGAAATCAAGATCATGAAGATACGAACCTAAGGTGGATATGAGAAAATAAAAGGAAATCTATTCTTTTTTTCATAGTTTTTTATTACATGTTTTGGCCATCAAGAAAACGATTTTCTTGATGGATTTTTCAGTTTCCTTGATGTGCAAAAAACATCGAAATCGCCTCTCTTGATGGTCAATTCCATCAAAAACTTTTTTCATAAAATAGAAAAAAAAATTAGGTTTTTTATGACATGTTTTGGCCATCAAGAAAACGATTTTCTTGATGGATTTTTCAGTTTCTTTGATGTGCAAAAAACTTCGAAATCTTCTTTTTTTTTTTATGGTCAATACCATCAAGAAAAATTTTTTGTTGACATGTTTTTTACCATAAAAAAAACTAGTTTTCTTGATGGTTGGGCTTTTTTTATGTCTGTCTACTTGATGGAAAAAGACCATCAAAAAAGATATTTTTTTACGCTTTGCATATCAAAGAAGACCAAATTTGTAGTAGTGTATGGATATGAACAATATATATATATATTGCATGACACATGGATTTAGTTCAAGATCTTTGGTTTGGAAAGATAATTAAATTTCAATTTAGTTATTATGTTTAATTAAATTTCAATTTAGTTATTATGTTTTAATTAAGTTTATATTATTTAAAAGTATCATATAGTTCTATTTTTTAAATGGCTTGTTGTAATTAATTAATATGTGTAAGAATTCTTTTTGATGATTACTATAAGTTTAATTTAAGACAAGTTGGATATGTTTATTACAATTTTTGTTAATTAAGTTGATCGGTTTTGATGTTATTATATATATATTCATGTTTTCCACAAGTTTAGTTGTTTTTTAATTTTTCTAACTCAATGATTTTATATAATTTTCTTTTTCTTACATAAATTTTCTTTTCAAGTGTTACGAAGTCAAACTAACAAAGACTAAGAATTATGATGTTAACAAGTACACACGAGAGTGAAAATTCATTGTTCTCCAAATGAAAGAATTGTAAGAACAAATTTGATTCCATAAAATCTTATCTCATGTGACCGTTCAAACTTTGTGGCAAAATTATTTGTTGGTAAAAACAAAAAGCAATAATGAATTATAAAAAAACCATAAAACTTGATAGGAGAAAACCTTATATTTTTGTCTAAACTCATATATTTCGTGTAAAACTTTATTTTATTGAAATTAATGAGTTTTAAGAAAGATTTTTATACTATGATATTTAAAGTTTAATATGGTACTAAAAGTTTAAAATTCAAATTAACATATTCAACCTTCATAACAAATTTAAAGTAAAAGTCTATCTTCAATAAAGTCTTTTAACAACATTTAGTATGAGAGGAGAGTTCTTAACCTGAGATGGAAGAGTAGACGATGACGATTTACACGTACATGAAGATTGCAGTTGGGCTTTTGGTTGTACAAATTTGAATTTAAATCTGAACGTTCCATTAGTGATATGTCCTGATGAAAATTTCTTAACAGGATAAGAAATGTCTTGCATATCATTTTGATGTTTAAAAACTTGCAAGAGCTCTACAATTGGCACATTGATTTG
>JBBPDI010064503.1:0-19835 GCA_037974545.1 Cucumis variabilis
CTTCTCTGCATATTTTTCTTCAGAGGCAATTAAAAATGAAAGGCACATCATTTTGTTCTAAATATCAAAGAATAATCAAAAGAAATACGATTAAATTCAATCATGAAAAGAGTAGCCACACGTGAGGGGAAAGTAAGAGATTGTATACGTGACGATAAAAATATGTCGCGATAAACATTTGTTGACATAAAACATTTGTTATGGTTCCAATATTCTTGACAATAAAATGTCATGATTTTCATATTCTTAACAGAAAAACATGTCATACTATATATTATTATTATTATATTATTATTATTTTTACATTTTAAAATTCACATACATACATATAACGCTACAGAAAATACTCCATTTTGAGACAATTTGTGATAATAATTATGTCTTGATATATATGACAATGACATTTTATGATTGTCAAGAAGGCCAAATGTGACATTTTTTACAACTGTCATCGATAATCTTACTTTTAAAGTCGATATACGAATTGTAAATCTGACAAATTTTAAATGTCATGGTAGTCTGATTTTCTTTGTATAGAGAAAAACTAACTAAAATATTGAGATTGACTTCTTTTAGAAGTTATATAATATATCCAATGAAAATTATGGTTTAGGATCAAAGAATTTGAGCGCAAGAGTGACGAGCAAGACAAAACGAAGTAGGAAAGAGAGGAAGAGAATGTCACATGGAAAGAGATCTAGACGGAGGCCAGAGGACCCACGATCGATTGGAGTTGGAGGCACAATGCACAATGTGGAGACACACCGAACGACATGAGTTGAGAGTCAAACAACTGGGCGTTGAACCTATTTGGATGGCCACATATCTAGAGCCACCCAAGATTTGCTCTACTATCATAATTGTTATTTTTGGATATTATTATTGAATATTAACTTCAATACTTCATAATAAAGGAAGGATGTTTGCAAAAATAGCAAAAAAAAATTATGATAATAGAATCCATGTCACTACATTTTCTAAATTACAAAAATAGCAAACTTAAAAACAAATAGCTCTATGATATATCTAATTACTTGTCATATTTGCAATATACAAAATAGAAGTGCTATGAGTTATTTTTTTTAATTCTTTTTGTCATCGGATACAATTTCTCACCTAAAATAACATAATTACGTTACTAAATAAATATACACATAAAATATAATAATAATGAAAAACCATAACATTAAAGAAAAATAATAGAAAAGACAAATATTAATTACGAAAAAATGAAATTCTTTTACCAATATATGTCGAACTATTATTCGTATTATTAATCTATACAATTTGTTTTATCAACTTTTTAAATTTTTTATAATTCTGATAGAACCGCAAGAAAACAAAAAAATATGAAATATATATAAGCATATGTATCCATATAATCTCCCAGCTTTTGGAAATGGAGACTTCTTTTTGGCTCCAATTTTGTGGACAGTTGAGTCGGAACGTTTTGAACCGTTAAAATTTATTTTGGACAGATCTGCCTGTGCTCTCTACCGCTTTTCAAGACCCAATCTTTCAAAGACTTTTTTGTTCACCTAAATTCAAACACGTGCAATTCAATGGACACACCTATTTTTATCCACCTTAATTCTAACCATTCAATAATACACCTTAATTGAAACCATTTAATAATACATAGGAAAATTTTTAAAAATAGTAGCAAATTCTATCTATTGATATGCTATAGTGATATCAATAACTATCCGTGATAGAATTCAAAATTTTGCTATGACTTGTAAATATTTTAATTTATTTTGCTATTTTTAAAAATTCTCCTAATACATAATTTTAATAGCAACAATAAAAGAAATACAATTAGACTTTTATATCAATATTAATAATAAAAATGTGTTGAGTCTAAAATTTTGTTATTCGATGAATATTTTAATTCATTTTCTGGTTTTTTTGTATTTATTTTTATAAACAGCAATATTCATCTTAAAGATACCCACACAAGTAACCGAAACAACTTTCATAATTTGTGTGCATAAGGATATTTGATATCCATATTAAAAGAGTTGCCTTATTTTCCACAGTTACAAAATTGATAGCTGCAGTTTTCTTTTTGGAAGAGTTTTCTTCTAAGCTCTTCTATAACAAGGTGACAACAAATATTATTGCTCTTCTCTCCTTTTTATTAATTGTATCAGAATGCCTCTGGACTTTATTAGCTACCAAGCCTTTTGCGTCCTATTTACATATTTAGTTTGATTTGCCTGAAGATTATTATCCAATTGAGAAAGCCAACTTAAGACTCTTGATTAATATACAAGGATTATTTTCTCTACATTCCTTCAAGCTATTTTTGTTCTTCTTCAATACCTTTAAACTGTACTTTCCAACTTCATACACGTTCAAAATTATTATTTTGGTGAGTATATGACGGAAACCATCAATAACTTGTTCGAAAAATACTTATGATTTTGTAAATTTGCAATAGTAGTTCTAAACTTTAATAAAAGTTTACAATGTTCTCATCGTAAATATAATCAAACTTTTTTCATATAAATACCCTCATTTTTCACTTCATGACAAACTTGGATTAAATCAGAGCAATTTGAAGCTTGTACGAGCAATTGGAGTTTGAAGGAAGGGAAGAAGTCAAGCACTTTGAATAACTCTACGTTATAGGTGAGCTATTCATGTTCGTGCTCTTATTACTTGCTAAATATATTTGTTTGTGTTTCCTAGTTATTCTTCTCAAGCCTCAAGTGGTTCTCTCAAAAGTTGTAAAGGCTTTTGCAAAAATAGCAAAAAAAATTATGATAATAGAGTTCATGTCAAATTATTTTCTAAATTTGTAAAATATCAGATAATAAATAAGGCGAACTAAAATAAGAATAAAAATGGTGGAAACACCCCCCAAATTTAGTCTTCTTGGCAAGGTTCAGGAGCACAAAGGTTAGTTGGTTGGATCGGTAGGTAAGGTGCTCCAGATCAGGCGGGATGAGAAGGCTGGCACACATTGGAAAAACACAGCGTGAGTATCTTCAACGAAAGTTTGAAGTTGCCTATCATGTCGTGTTTCCATCTGTCACATCATTTCTGATTGCACAGTAACCAATGAGATGAGGTGGGCAACCGTCGAAGACAACAGAGTTTGGCCAATATTGCGTCCAACTTCCTATGTAGTTGAACTAATTTTTCTTCAAGTAAGGCCTGTGAGCGCTTTAATTTGACGTTTCCTTTATGGCAACCTTCAATCATTTGCTTCATTTCTTCGATATGAACACCTTAGTCCGTTTGCACCTTTAGGACTTATTCCGGATATGAAACAGTTGGCTTGCAAACAAAGTTGCCAACGTACTAAAAAATGTCTTTGTCATCACTCTACGCAGTGGATTCTTGAGGTTCTTCATTATGCGGTGCATAAAAGCCCGTCTCGCCAGCTACACCAAGGATAGGTTATGATATGAATCAAGAAATCATAATTGAATCAGACGAAGAAGTTGAAAAGATGCAATGCTTGAAAGTTAAAGAGTTATTTAGACATCCCAAAAGTCATAAAATTTAAAGGAATTATATATTTATGTGTTTATATTTATTGCAGTAGTTGAAAGGAAATAAAATTAAATGTTGTGACTTTTCATTTTATATTTTAATTAGTATAAATAAGGTTATAATTTCCATATTTAAAAAGAAGACTTTTGATTAATGCAATTTGAAATTTTATTTTTAGACTTTTCCTTTAATTTGTAATTCTTGTGATAGAATGCATGTGAGCCATTTAATATAACCTTGATCAAGTTTAATTGTGGAGTGACTCAATTTAGAACAAGATTTTCAAATCTTGCTTCAAGATCTTTGATCTAAGAGGTAATCTAATCCTAATTTTCTCTTCGTTGATCTAAAATAGTAGAAGGAGGTGTTAGTTTCATATTTCAAAGGTTTTTGCTACGTTAATAACTTGGATCTTTGAATTGAAAGATTAGAATTGCCTTATCACTGTTTTCCCTTGAAAAGTGGGTCATCAAATTTAGCTCGCATCTCTTTTTGTTGTTGAGCCTTGTTCATAGTGGCCGCATCCAAATGTATGTCGTCCACTTTTTATATTACAACAATTAGAGGTGTGGGGTCTTTTTGTGGTACACCCTCTGCAGGAGGATAATCACTTCATTTTCAATACCCTTCTGATTAGGTAAAGGCTTATTGAGGCTAGAACGCAATTGAAAGTTGTTGTGGATGAGCAAGTGATAGGAGGGCTAAATATGGATAGGCGACACAGTGGTTCCTCACCTAGGAGAGATGGTGGGGGAAGGGGTTTGGTTTTTTTTTTATAGTGGTAGTGATAGTGAAGTTTGGCAATGAATAGACAGCAAAGGGCTTTACTGACTTGGGGAGATGGGGAAAGAAATGTGTATGGGTGAAGGTAGAAGAGGTGGATATTTTTTAGGCAAGGGAGAAGTTTGATCTTTTTGAGGAGGAAAAGGCAATTTGTCTTTTCAAGCTTGGTACAAGTGGATATAGGATAGACCTTCTTCATAGGGAGGCTGCTGGAGGACTTTCTTGGTGTGAGGAGGGTCTTGGTGGGAGGATGAATGACTTTGATAGGCTTAGGTTTGAGGGTCGCATCAACTGTCACACCTCGCCCAAATATCCACTCTATACGACTAAGTGGAGACGTGACCACCTAGACATTCTAAGCGAGTCTCTTTGTGAGATAACACGCAAAGCGCCTAGCAAGCGGATTAATCACAACAAACAAGCTTGAATGAGAAATGGAAACTCACTTAAAATAACAAGACTTCCATTGATGTTTAACAACATAATACATTCAACACTTAGTACAAAACTCTTTCAAAAGAAACTAAATACCAATTCAGAACAACAATTTGACACTTCTCGCCTAGTTTCTACATGCTACGAGAGTTGACAATGATCACTACCAAAATAATCCGTATCACGTATGGCACAATAAGAGATCAAGATTGTAAGTTTAACATTGGATGTCCTTCACTACCTGGGGGGAACGAATAAAACATTTAAAAGATTAGACTAAATTGTGTAGTGAGAGTCTGCTTTAAATATTTATCAAAGAGTCTTTTATCAGCACCTTTAATAAAACGGTGTTTGCTTTAACGCGCTATAAATCGTTTCATCAAATCATTTGATACAAATAATATGCTTTTCAATAGTAAAACGTTAAGTAATAAAGCAAATCATTTTAACATGTTAGGCAATTTAACACAATTCAAATCCCATGATTAAACGTTTATAAATCACATGGAAATCATTTCCTTTTAAATTATGCATATAAGCTCATATCGCATATAACATGTTTTCATCAAACCCATCATATAATCATAACGCGGAATTATTCTGCATAGTTAATTACATATTTGCACCATTTCCTTAGCTCAAGTATTTACCACATTCTTTTGTCGATGTGCAACTATGTGGAGTAGTCTCAACGCATTCAACAAGTTTCCATCAATAATTCTATCACGCATAATGTGTCTTCCAATGTGAGGTCACACAACAAGCAAATCACATCCCATACAAGATCACACAGTAAGTAGGAGGCATTCTATTCCAGATAACACAACAAAAATAGAGCATCTTATCCCATATCACACAACAAGAATAAAGCATCCCACACCAGAACATAAACCAAGTGTGAGAAAATATCATCACATAGAGTACAGAAGATCATCACATTTCATCGTTTTAGTTCATTTCAAATTTAAATTATTTATAAATAAAGTTTACTTTAAGGATTTGAGATCATAAGGAAAAGAAATCTGGTTAAACCGACATTAAAGGCCTTTAGTGTCGGTTGGCAACCGACATCTTTGTGAACATTATTAAAGGCCTTTAATGTCGTTTCTGCTTTAATGTTAGTTTAAAAATGACATTAAAGACATCATTAATGTCAGTTTAAAAATGACAATAAAGGCATCATTAATGTCGGTTTAAAAACGACTTTAAAGTTCTTTAATGTCATTTTTAAACCGATATTTTTTATGGTGTTATTGAGGTCTTTAGTGTTGGTTGGCCTTTGATGCCATTTTTAAACCGACATTAAAGACCCCAACAATGTCGGTTTATGTTTTGTTTATGGGTCCGTTCTTACAAATTTATTTTTATTAAATTGTTGCATTATTGTCCACTTTTTTATTTCTCCAAATAGTTAAAAACTGACATTATGGATTCGTATAGATAAATATTTTTTCTTACGCTAACAAATAAATAAAATTAATATTACTTTATAAACTATATTATTTCTCTTTTACATATGTATATAGAAAATGAAATCTTAAGATTGTGTTTATATATACATTATACAATAATACATGAAAGAAGATCTTAATACAAGACTTAAATAAGAAATCCTAAATGCCTTCGCAGTCTTTAACCTTCAACGATCGCTTGGCTATCTACACAATCGCTTATCCTTCAACTCGATATGACTTCAATCATTCTACAAATAATATCTAAATCAACCATTTAATCTTTAGAATTTTAACAAGACAACTTTGAAAAAAATGTGGAATAAAAATATTTCTAAACACTACTATATAATTCAAGAAAAAATAAAAACGTTTGAAACTAAATCGATTAGCCAAGTGTATGTAACAGAAGACTGCAAGTATTGGTAAAATTAAGTGTAAAATTGAAGTAAAACAAATTGAAACATTGTAAAGAATAAGCATATTGATGCTGATAAAATTAAGGAAGTACTAGAAAATTCTAGGATGTTGAAACATTGAAGTAAAGGAATACCCAGAGATGGAACTTGGAGGAGGGAGTTGGTCATGGAACTCTATTTCTTTTTTCTCCATTACTATTTTGCGACCTGAGTTGGACACAAAAAACATAAACATGATGAGACGATCTATAACAATGCACCCAGACAACAAGTAACACAATAGAAACCACAAATGTGAAACTTACAATTAGAGCTAGCTATGTAAAGAACCAAGTGATGACAACCATTAGCTTAAAGGATCTCAATTGATCTAAAAATGAAAAATATTAATAGTAATGAAGAAAGTAGCGAACAGCCTCCCTAAAAACTCCTATAAACATAAAAAAATACATTTTTTCTCTATAAATTCTTTTGTAGAACTGACAATGGAAAAGTTTAAACACAGTACCTTGAAAGTCAAGGGGTATCTCAATCAAAGAAAACAAGAAATTACATTTGTTTGAAATGATCTATTCTGTAAACAAGGACATGGCCTCTAGAGGAACCTTAGCTTATCTCGATAGCAAAATCAATCTCATCATTAAGCGTTCAAATAAACAAATCATTACTGCTATTGATATGTAAGAATTGACTGGAGAAAATAAACTTTGAAACCTTAATGGTAGCCAAACACTAAAAAAAAAACTTATTTCCAAGTTAAGTTACAAAAAAATAATAATAAAAATATTCATGTCTATAAATATCACTCACATGACAACAACTTGAATACGAAAATAATTAATATCAAACGAATCTCACTATTGCAATGGGTAGTAAATCTCAAGGTTGCTGCCAAACTCAGTAAACCTTCCACCTGAAACTTAGTAAACCTTAACAATGGCAAAACAGAGGTAGTAAAAAGAAAAAAACTTGTTGTCTCTATGGATGAAGACGTTAAGTTACTTCTGAAAACAAGGTGTTTGAAATAATGTCACAATGATATATCAAATATGTAAAACTAAGCGATTGAGGTGGTTTTGATTTCACATTGTTTTTGTTGACACTAATATTAGAATTCATTCTTCTAACATATTAGATTTATTATTTTTAAAATTTTCCCAAAGTTTTTTTCAAAAAAAAAATTATTATATGATTTTATATTATTATAAAATTTTTACTTTTTTAAAAAATTAAAGCCTTAGCATTATTACTATTATTATTCTTTAAAGAATAAAAAAATGTAGGATAAAAATAGGTGACTAAACATAGATAAAATACAAATTTAAAAAGGTAAAAGTTAGATGGGATAATGAAAAGTATTGTTTATCAAACCAAAATGAGTAGAATTTTGTTTAATCTATTTTTTAATAACATATTTTGTTAATAGTTGTTTTTTTAAAAAAATTGAAAAAAGAGAAGATAGGTAGAATTTATTAAGAAATAATAAATGAAGAAATGTGAATTTAATAAAAAAATTAAATATTGAAATATTTAATATATATAAATAAAGAAAGAAAAAAATAAATTAAAATTGAAGAGATTAATTCTTACACTAATATTAGATTTTTTTTTTGTGCATTAGAGATTAATTCTTACATTTCTTTCATTCTTAACAACCCTACTTAAAAGACTCCTTTCAAATGACTGCTATTATCCAGAGTTCTTTGGTATAGGCATCGAGTTTTAGTTTAAAAGATATATTGATTTCTTTAATCTTTTATAGATTTTTTTAAATGCAAAAATAGTTTAATTGTTAAATCTTTTTGCTCTTTAATGTTGCTTGACTCGTTCCTCTAGAAATATGAATTAAATCTGGTTGGTTAAAGCGAACCTTAATATTCATTGAGGTCAAATCCTTGTGGAGCAAGTTCCAATTATTTTTTTCATGTTCGTGAAACTTAATATTCATTAAGGTCGAATCCTACTCGAGCTAGATCCATTTATTTTTTATTATGGTTAATTAAATTGAACATTAATATTCATTAAGGTCGAGCATGGTGGACCAAGGTCCATTTATTTTTTCATGTTGGTTAATCGAACCAAGTTGAACCCTGGTCAAGCCAAGTTCATTTACTTTACAATTTAGTTAAATCGAACATTAATATTCATTAAGGTTGAACCTTGGTCAAGGTAGGTTAATTTATTTTTCATTTTGGTTAAATCAATCCTTAATATTTATTCAGGTAAGGGGATTTAAAGTCAAGACCTTTCATCCTCGAGAACATATAGATGTTAGTTGAACTGAGTTCATATTGGCAGCTTCCTTTATTTTTCATGGTTAAATCGATCTTAACATTCATTAAGATCAAATATTTTAGCTAGAGTCATTCATTTTTCGTTAAGTCGAACCTTAATATTCATTACGGTCCAAGCTTGATCAAACAAAATCCATTTAGGTCGAAGCTTGGTGGAGCCAAGTCCATTTAATATTTTTTAATTTGGTTAAATCGGACCTTAATATCCATTAAGATTGAAGCCTTGTTGAGCAAGGTCCATTTATTTTTCATTTTAGTTAAATATAACCTTAATATCCATTAAGGTCGAAGTTTGGTCGAGCAAGGTCCATTTATTTTCATGTTTGGTTAACTCGAATCTTAATTTTCATTAAAGTTGAAGTCTACTCGAGCAACATCCATTTATTTTTCAATTTGGTTAAATCGAACCTTTATATTCATTAAGGTCAAACCTTGATCAAGCAAAGAACATTTATTTTAGATTTAGGTTAAATGGAACATTAATGTTGATTAAGGTCAAACCCTAGGCAAAATAGGTCTATTTTATTTTATATTTTAAATAATTCGAACCTTAAGATTCACTATGGTCGAAGCCTGGGCGAGCAAGATCTATGTATTTTTCACTTTGATTAAATTCAAAGCTTAATATTTATCAAGGTTGAAGCCTTGTCAAGTCAAGTTCATTTATTTTTCATGTTGGTTAAATCGAACCTTAATATTCAATAAGGTCAAATTTTGGTTGAGCCATGTCCATTCATTTTTCGTTTTTGTTAAATTGAACCTTAATATTCATTAAGGTCAAAGACTTGTTCAACCAAGTCCATTCATTTTTAATTTTGGTTAAATCAAACCATAATGTTCATTAAAGTCGAAGCCCTACAAAACTATGTCCATTTTTTTTTCATTTTGGTTAAATCATAATTCATTGACCGTTATTAATTAATAAAGTGTTATTGTTATAATTTCAATAAATGTTATTAGTTATATTATTAGTTTTCTCTTAATAACCCATGTCCAATATAACTAACATCCTAAGTTTGTTGATGGACTTTAAGCTGATCTTGAACATGATGTACAGACATACAAGGATCAATGTTCAAGATCAGCTTAAAGGGTCTATAGTATAAGGATAAGGCTAGATACCTTATCCTGCTAACACTATGGATACGACTTATTCTGTATTTGATACAAACACAATGATCCAACGCATTCGTGTAGGTGACACACGAGTAAGGATATCCTATGCAATGTGTTTGTATAAGACCAGACCACAAAATAATAACTACTAGATGTAACTCCATTAGCTAGTTAGGTTTTTATTTCATTAGGATGACCTATGTAACTTAGTCTTAATCCTGGATGTATTATGAACTCCTGTTCGCGAGGGATTGTCTTTTGATTTGTACGGGTGAGAATGGCTAGATCGTCGACTCAATATGCTTATCATTTTGGAGACAAGACCGAGTCCAGAGCTGAAAACATAATTGTATAAGATGGAAGTCACTCATTCCCTACTTTAAGGGAAAGTAGATGAGTGTTCTCTTAAATGGTATCTTCAGAACTTAAACAAAGGGCCTTAACCTCTCTATGGCACGAGAAGGATTTTTGTTTATTGGTTGGACCATCAATAAGTTGTTCATTAGAGGAGCACTGGTATTTAAATACTAGAGGTAACATATGGGTAAAACGATAATTTAACCTAGCTGGTGTTACGAACACTCGTGAAGGACTAACTTACTATTATTGGTCTATATCCGTGGACATAGAAATATATCTACAGGGAGAAGAGTTCAACTATGAGTCTTTAGTGGCGTGTACACACAGTTAACAAATATTGATTAATGTGGTTAATGAGTTTAGTCAATTAATCTCATATCGTTGTAGCTTCTGATATGTATGTCAATTAAGTCCCCTTCCTAACCAGTAAAAGGTAATGAGATTTAT
The DNA here is from genome assembly GCA_037974545.1 of Cucumis variabilis. Taxonomy (NCBI): domain Eukaryota; kingdom Viridiplantae; phylum Streptophyta; class Magnoliopsida; order Cucurbitales; family Cucurbitaceae; genus Cucumis; species Cucumis variabilis. Next base: position 10,810 of record JBBPDI010064503.1, read on the forward strand.
TTATATTGGTTGTAATTTGAAATGTTCATAACTTACTTTGGGAGTTAGTATAATGTATGGTGATACACTATAATATAAAGTTTATATTTAATCAAACTTTATTATATAAATTTAATTTTAGATCTGATTCAAAGTTCATTTATGAGAGGTAAAATATTTGAATGAGTTCAAATACTAATTTTATGTGAATTGGATTCGTATTAAAATTATTGGTTATGAGAGAAATTTATATTTGAATATGATTTAATTTAATTAAGTTAAATATAAGATATTTAATGGGAAATTTTTAAAAATAGTAGATTTTACAAAATATTTACAACCTACAGCAAATTTGATCACTGATAGTCATTGATATGTTATAGTGATAGAAGACTATCAATGATAGAATCCAAAATTTTGCTATAGCTTATTAATATTTTAATTTATTTTGTTATTTTTAAAAATACCCCATATTTAATTTAGCTATTAATTAATTGGAGAATTATTTAATAGTTTAGTTGAAATTATTTAATTAAATAGGATTTAATTAAATTAATTTAAAACTATAAGATATTGGAGAGATATTCATTAAATATGATTTAAATGAAATATTAATTAAACATGATTTAATTAATTAATTAACTAATTAGTAGATTTGAATTTTCTGTTAATTTTCTATTTTTTAAATTAATAGAATCTAATCATTCTCTCAAACTCCCTCAAGTAAAGTGAGTTATAAATATGCAGAAAAAAAATATTTTTTCTCAATTAATCAAGCTAATACTTTTGCTTTGAAAAAATAGTTTCTCTCTAAATTTTTTTCCATCCCAATTGGTTCCTACAAACTTATCTCATCGCAAAGGATAAGAAGGTCTATTACGGATGGTGTCCCAATTTGGAGTTTTAGTAGATTCATAGGCGTCAAACTAGGTAAGTTTTTCTTTCTTTAACCTATAATTAGAAAGCATGCTGAGCCTTTAAGTTATAATAAGAGAATTAGTTTCTGTATAATTTTGCCAATGTATTGGTATTTTTTTATTCTTAAATTAAATTGAGGAATGATTCTGTAAAATCTTCCACTGTTTAGGGCTTTTATCTCTTCAATTGGTATCATAGCCATCTCAAATTTTAATTGAGAAGTTTAAAATCTACATTGGTTAGGTGGAATTTTTGCATTATGAATAGGGTTTGTAAAATAGATGTTTTCGATTTTGGCACCTTAGATTATAATTTTTCATTAATTTGGTTGATGTAAGGACCTATTGTTTAGTTTGAGAATCGAGTTTGTAATTTTGTAATCGAGTTTGTAAATCTGTGTTGTTCGATGGCAAGAGTTGCTGTGAAGTGATGATTTTTGAAGGATTTTTTTCCAGTTCTGTGTAGATTCAATATGTACAGAGTTGCAGCAGCGTTTGATTAAAAAGAATAGAAAAATCGAAAAACAAATATATTGTTTATGTGCACATTCTAAGTACCATGTGTTTGTTTTTGGTGCAGATGCTATTCATCTTTCATGGTTGATTGAGGTCGTGGGTTCGAGTTTCTGTTCGTGCATCTTATGTTGATTATTTTTTAGGGGTGCCAAATTCGGTCTATTTTGTTGTTTAATCTATTATTACATGTGATGTTTGATTAAATTAATTATATACATAATGTATGTCATATAGTTTATAATTCCACCTTAGAATTATAATTATCATACATCATTCTTCAACATAAGTGTTATATTTTAGTTGCATTATTTTTTAAGCATGGTTATGCATTTTTATATATTATAAATGTTATAATATATTGTATTAATGAATGATTTTGAATTTCATGGGTTATTTAATAGGTGAATTTTAAAAATAACAAATCTTAGAAAATACTTACAACCTATAGCAAATTCTATCACTAATAGTCATTGATATGCGATAGTGATAGAAAACTATCATTGATAGAATCTAAAAATTTGCTATAGCTTGTAAATATTTTTAATTTATTTTGTTATTTTTAAAAATGCTCCTTATTTAATATATGTTGATATTTTAAATATATGAAATTGGATAAGAATGATGAATAACTTTACTTAAATATAATTTGATATATGTAAATTAATGTCTTGTGTATGCTTGAGATTTTCATGTTCTTTTTAATTTAATTGTTATATTAATTAAGATGAAAATCAATTTGCATTGAGCATATTACATCCATAGTTTAATATAATTGCTATATTAATGTAATATTTTGCATGTTACATGGTTTATTGCTTAATTAATTTTTTTAATTAATTAAACCATTAGACTAATAAATTACTTTTATAATAGTTATAAAATTTGATAATTTGAAACCGTCAACCTATATAATAAAGAATTGCATGCATTCATAGGATCTTATGATTGATTTAATTTAACTTTAAATTGTTTAAAATTAAATAGACCTAAGATCACATTAATTATAATAGGATTATTATTCTATCTTATTTTAGTTTAATGAAACTAAGTAGGACAAATAGGATTTAAGGTTATAAGGAAATTCCATCGGTAAAGTTCTGTCTAAGTCTAGGAATACTGAAGTTGACGGTTTACGAAACACCTCTTACTTGGAAACTAAACTAAAACCAGTGTTGAATTAACCTTATTCCTATTAGAATAAGATGTCACTAGGTAAATTAAATGGTGTAATACACCTAGAAACTTTAAGAGTAAATAGGATTTAAAGTTACAAGAAAACTCCACTAGTAAAGTTGTGTCTAAGGTTAGGGGTACTTAAGTTGACAGTTTACGGAACACCTCTTACTTGAAAACTTACTTGAAACCGGTGTTGAATTAACCTTATTCATATTGTCATAAGATGCCACTAGGTAAATTAAATGGTTTAATACACCTACAAACTTTAGACTAAAGTTTTATTATAAGAGTTATAATAAGAATAGACTTAGTTAGATTCTTTTAGCCAAAATTTAGCTAGGTACAACAAACTCTTAATTAATAGAACATTTTAATGGAAGAAAAATGGTATATATGATATATCAAATTTTTAGCTCTCACATCCCTAAGAGTTCATACGTGAGATTCATACTCAGCTTCGTGTTGTCTTGGATCGATAACAAGGTGAATAGGAGAAATGTTCACAGTAAGTGAGAGAAGGATGCGTGTCAACGTATCCTACGGTCTCCTCCATTAGGTAGCATCGTGAGATTTCTATGATATACCTGTGTGTCGTCCTAGAGCGACTATCCCTTCGGAGGGCCTAGTTATAGAAGTTGAAACAACCCAAACTCCAGAAATTGATGAGGTTTGTTAGGCTACTCTTCAATAGTTGTCTTTCCTTTCGATAGCCTTTTAAGGCGTACCATTGGGATCTGAAAATGGTAAAGTCACACTTACATGATGAATTAAGTTAGTTAATGAATCCTTGATCGAACAACGGTAGCTAAGGACTATAGGAATATGAGTTATTCTGGTATTAGTTATTAGATGACATTGTCTCAATTCAAGAAAAGAGTAGTTGATCACCCTTCGGTGGTTGTTGCTCTAAACTTCATAAGTATCATGACACAAACTAAATCATTTGCTTGATTTGAGTTCTTTGATTGCTTGTTTTTGCTGAATTGATTGGATTATTTTATTTAATAGCTTACGACAAAGATAACTAATATGGACAATTGTTTAATATTTCAGCATGTCTTCTTCATTTATTCAACTACTTAAAAATAACAAATTAATTGGTGAAAATTATACAATGTGGAAGTCAAACCTGAATATGGTTATTAATGATCTATGCTTCATCTTGATGCAGGAATGTCCTCCTTTTCCTACTTGAAATGCATCTCGGAATGTTAGGGATGCATATAATCGTTGGACAAAGGTCAATGACAAGGCTCGCATTTATCTTGTCCATTATGTATGACATACTAAAGAAGAAACACGAGATCATGGTCACTGCAAGTCAGATCATAGACTCCTTCCAAGAGATGTTTAAAGCACAGAAAGAAGGAGAAGCAAATGTTGTTCATTACAAGAGGTTTCAGATGGGTTCATCCTCTGAAACCAAGTATGCACCTTTATGCTCTATGTTTAAGAAAATTCAAAAAAAATCCAAAAAGGAGGGAAGGGGAAGCGTCCTACTACTGCTACTAAGGGAAAAAGGAAGGCCAAGTGTAATGATCCAACTCTTTATACTAAGCTGAGGTCATTACTAATAAAATAAATAAAGACTTTCTTATAAAAAAAATTAAAAGAAGACACTAATTTTAATTGAAAACTTTAAATAATCGTTTATAAATTGTAAATAAAATTTGTAGAAATAAAAGTAGAAGTTCAAAACCTTAGTTCGAGTCATATTTAAGATAATAAGAAAATATCATAAGAGTATTCATGAGTTCTGTAAATTTAAATAACGTACTATAAATAAAAATACTAAAAACATAAAACGAAAGTAACATAAACTTTCCCCTATGGCGAGCCACGATCACTTCTTGTCATTCGTCAGCTTTCATCTACCTCTACCTTTACCTTTGTCTGAAAAGTTAAACATAGAAAGAGTGCATATAAACATATACTCAATAAGGGACCCATTACTAGTCCCACTAGGTGTCTGTTAACTTTTTGTTAGGATTTCGTAAGGAAGTACCCCATAACTATCATGCTCCCTAACACACACAATCTAGTGATCCCGTAGGAACACATCTGGCCTTTGGTGAACCCAAAGGAACACCTAAGAAAATCGAGCTGTAAGTGACCCTGTCAAATAACTTATAAAAGTTATAAAATTTATCATGACAGGCTGGTGGTCCCATCAAATACACACAGTCATTAAAATGTTAGTGATCTCAAGGGACACCCATATGGGTACGACCCTAACAGACAAAGTTAGTAGAACACTTTAGTCTTTAACATGTAGCATATCATAAATATCATAACATAGTCATATCACTCATAACATATCTCAATCATATTATATGTTAGTCATAATATTTCTAGGTCATAAAATATTTAAGTCATAGCATGTCTCATTTATATCATATCTCAATCATACATAACGATCATCTATGTAGTCGTATATATCAATCATCACTAATAGTCACATTATACATCCTAGCTACATTAATGCATAATAAGGGAACAGATGTATACAAGCTCTTCAATCTACTGTTGAAGGTTTAATAAGAGGATCTCTTACCTAGAGATTTAAATTAACAATTTGATAATCAACATCAAACAATTAATTACTTAGGTTCCCAAGCTTACCAAGGAAGAGGGTGAAACCAAATCAACTTTTGAGGTAGAATTCCCCAATAATCACTTCGAAGAATTTAGCCAAAAACCTTTAAAGAAAAAAAAATCTACCTTAATTCCATCCTTAAAACTATTTAAGATCCAAAGAATAATTATTTGGGTGTACCAAACCAAAAAAAACTTACCAAAATAGCAATTGGCTCAACCTGGTGGCTTTACTAACAAAAGAAGCTCAAAACGGCTTAGCTATGGAAGAAGGCTTAGATTCAGCTTGGGTGAGGAGGGAGCAATGGCTTACTCGGCTCAGACAACTTGTAGGAAAACGTGCACGATTTAAATGAAAGTGGATCAGCTGGAGGTAAAATGCATGACTCGGACGTGAAGTTGATGGATAAGAGTTTAATCAGGGACGTTTAGCTCATTAGATGGTGAGGAACTTTGGATGTCAACGGCATGCAGCGATATTCTTCATCGATGACGAGGAGGTCGACATCCTCAAGCGACAGAGGAAGAGAGAGGACTCGACACGTACACGAATGGAGACCTTGCAATGGGATTCAGGCTCGACATTGAACAGAGACAATAGAGGAAGAACACACGTCGAATCAGACAAAAGACTACTGTGGACGATGATCAGAGAAGAAGACCAGAGTAAGGATGACGACTAGGGTTTGTTGAAGAAGAAGAAGAAGAAGAAGTTGAATGATCTTGCACGTAGAACGAGGTCTAATTAACAATACTATTAAAATTCTAATTTCCTTTTCCTTTTCCTTTTAGAAAATCAACCAAATAACTCCTTTTCTCTCTCCTCAATAAATATCTCATCCAATCACTTTTCCTCTTTTTATTTTCTCAAAAATAAAAATATAATACTTTAAGAACTATATTGTCCTTAATATAATTATTATTCACTTTCATAATTTAATTAACTATATATAACTCAAAATTCTCAAATCTCACCAATTATCTAAAATAACACCCAATTAACTCCAACATAATTAAATTCAATTAAGATAATTACAAATTTAAATTACCTTAATTTTTAGGGTGTTACAATCTTTCCTCCATTGAGAAACTTTCATCCTCAAAATTTATAATCCTCGAATAGTTCGGGATAATAAACTCTCATGCCATCCTCTCTCTTCCATGTGACCTCTTCAACTTCGTGGATTCGCTAAAGAACTTTAACCAGTGCAATTCCTCTGTTATGGAGCAGCTTGACCTCATTTTCTAAAATTTCAACCGGCTGCTCCTCATAGCTCAAGTTGTCACTAATTTGCAATGGCTTATAATTAACTATATGTGTGGGATCTACTACACATTTCCTCAGCATAGAGACATGAAATACATCATGAACTGTAGATAATGACTAAGGTAATGCCAAATGATAAGCTACGGGGCCAATTCGCTCAAGTATCTTAAATGGCCCTACAAAACGTGGACTTAGTTTTCCCTTCTTCTCAAACCTTCATAACTTCTACCTTAAAAAAATTCATATCTCCTACATCAAACTCGAGACCCCTACGTCGTACATCGACATAACTATTCTGCCTGCTCTGTGCTATCATCATAAGGGCTCTAATCTTCTGTATGGCTTCATTGGTGGACTGAACAAGCTCAGGACCTAACATCCTTTACTCACCAACCTCACCCTAATAAATAGGAAATCTACAACACTTACCATATAAAGCTTCAAACAGTGCCATGCCAATGGTAGTCTGATAACTTTTATTAGAAGCAAACTCCATTAAATGCAAATAGGAGCCCCAACTCCCTAAAAACTCTAGCACACAAGCTCGTAACATATCCTCTAAAATTTGATTCAAATGCTCTGTTTGACCATTAATCTAAGGGTGAAAGGTTGTACTAAAGTCTAATCTCATGCACATGGTAGCCTTAAGTCATTTCCAAAACTTAGAAATGAAACGGACATCTCTATCAGAAAAAATGGATATTGGCACTCTATGCAGTCTCACTATCTCAGTCGTATACAAATGTGCCCACTTATTGGTAGTATAAATGGATTTCCCTGGGATGAAATGTGCTGACTTTGTGAGCCTGTCAACACCAACCAAAATCACTGTATAAACCTTCAGGGTCCTAGGCAATCCTGTACTGAAGTCCAAAGAGACATTCTCCCACTTTCACTATGGCACACTTAAAGGTTGCAACAAACCTGCTGGCTTCTGTCTTGGCGCCTTCACCTGCTAGCACACCAAACATTTAATAACAAAGTCTGCCACTTCTCTCTTCATATTTTGCCAGCGGTAAACTTGTTTCAGGTCTTGATACATCTTTGTACTGCCTAGATGATTAGAAAATGGAGAACTACGAGCCTTAGTCAATAACTCTATCTTAACTGCACTATCTACTGGCACACATAACCGTCTCTCAAGCATATGTTAGTTATTAGAGGATATAGAGAACTCCTAAGCTTGCCCTGATTCTGTTACAAAACACTTCTTAACTACATAAGGATTAGTGAGCTAAGCAATAATAATTCTCTATCTTAAGATCGGTTGTACTGATAACTAAGCTAACTTTAAGGTGACTTCCCACACTGAAATTGCAATCTCAGCTCTCTCAAGGTCTTTGTGCAAAGGGATCTGTTTAGTAATGAGTGATGCATAATGTGATACCTTCTTACTAAGAGCATCATCTACCACATTTGCCTTACCTGGGTGGTATAAAATCTCTCAGTCATAGTTCTTTACTAACTTAAGTCATCTTTGATGTCTCATATTTAACTCCTTCTGAGTAAAGAAGTATTTCAAGCTCTTATTGTCAGTAAAGATCTGTATCTTCTTACCGTACAAATAATGTCTCCAAATCTTAAGTGCAAAAACTATTGTTGCCAACTCTAAATCATATGTAGGGTAGTTCTGCTCATGGCTCTTCAAATGATAAGAGCCATAAGCAATCACCTTACCTTATTGAATCAAGACACAACTTAGTCCCTTCTTAGAGGCATCACTGTAAATCACAAAACTCTCATATCCATCTAGCAACGTAAGGACTGGTGAGTAACAAGTTTCTGCTTAAGATCCTGGAAACTACTCTCACATGCTAGGCTTCAAACAAAAGGAGTCCCTTTTCTGATCATTTGAGTCAAAGGACTAGCTATACGAGAGAAACCTTCCACAAACCTTTTGTAATAACCTGCTAAACCTAGGAAACTACGAACTTCACTGACTGAAGAAGGTTGTGGTCAACTAGTAACAACTTTGATCTTCGCTAGGTCCAAAGAAACTCCCTCACTGGATGTTACATGGCCAAGGAGAGACACCTATTTGAACCAGAACTCACAATTGAAAAACTTGGCATAAAGCCTACTGGCACGAAGAGCTCTAAAACCTGATGCAAATGCTCCTCATGTTCAACCTCTATCTTGGAGTAAACCAAGATGTCAATAAAAACTATCACAAAGGTGTCCAGGAAATCTTTAAACACCTTGTTCATAAAATCCCTAAATACAGCAGAAGCATTTGTCAAACCAAAAGATATTACAATGAACTCATAATGTCCATATCTGGAAGAAAAATAGTCTTTAGGAATATCACTGCCTCTAATCCTCAATTGATGATAGCTTGAACGTAAATCAATCTTAGAGAACATAGTTTCTCCCTGCAGATGATCAAACAAATCATCAATTCTGGACAGTAGATATCTATTCTTCACTGTCACCTAATTCAGCTCTCTATAGTCAATGCAAAGATGCATCGATCCTGAAGGGATAAAAGCCTTATAGCATCGGAAGAATTAAAGAACCATTACTCAATTTAATTGGGAATATTAAAATACCAGTACATTGGCAAAATTAGAATCAAA
>JBBPDI010064516.1:0-19831 GCA_037974545.1 Cucumis variabilis
CCACCGCTGCGTCAATTCGTCGGTCGAGGGTGAGGCAGCACACGCGTCTCCTCACAGCTGCACGAGTCTCCTTCTAAATGTGCACGAGTTTCTTCGATCTCCGCTTTTGCCTTGCTGTGGATTTTTGGGTGAAAGGAATTTTGGGTAAGAATGAAAATTATAGGATTCATGGTTTTGTATTGTAAGATTTCGATGAATTTTGATGGTTAATTGGTTCAAATGATAGATTCTGGAAAGTGTTGAAAATTACGTGGGTCTTTTGTATTCACAACCAACTTGTGAATTTTTGGAGTTCGATTCGCCAATACCTTGGTAAGCTAGATTTTACCTTGAGGAAATTAAGTGGGAGTTTGTATCGTAGAAATAATTGAGTTCTTTTATCCTTATGATTAGGTGTTTTTCGTTGGATATAGTTGTTTGAGAAATTTGAGTAACTTTAAGATAAGGGACTTTCTACTGGACTCCCCTATAAAGATAAATATGTTGACTATATGTTGTCTTTAAAAACTGAGGATGGATGTCAGATATGGCACATATGTATATCGAAGTAGATTTGAGGTTTAAGATATGTTGTGTTTGACTGGGAAATATATATATATATATATATGCATGGATTGATGTAGACTTGGTGGTGAGTGCACATTGTGATTGATTTGATATATATATACACATATGAATGTTGGAGTGACTAAAACTCGTAGATGTTCCTATAGAGTGTGGATTTAAACTGGTGATTTGTTGTTTAGACTGGATGTAAAATATACCAAGGTATGGATGTGTTCTTGTGAACTGAGGGGATGTTATGTTCATTTTGACTTGTTTGACTGAGGTGTTGATATGTTACTGACTGACTTTGGGCTAAAGTAGAATAAGGTGGCTGTTTGTATGTTAAATGGATGAATTATGTATTGAGGAAATTTAATTGTATTATGAATGACTGTAAAATGTTTAGAATGGACTGAAAGGAAAATTTGTTAGTTTCCTATTGGGTAGTTTACCTTGCAGGTGTCCTATGGGATCACCACCTTTTGTGCATCCTTCGGGATCGTTAGACTGATATGTGTTTCTGCAGAACATTAGACTGATTTATGCGTCCTTTGGGGCATTAGACTGATTATGTGTATCCTACGGGATCACAAGACTGTAACTATGCAAGTTACCCCATTAGGAAGCTAATAGTTTATTTTTCCCTAGCAAGACCAGTAGTGGGTCTCTTACTGAGTATGTTTATACTCACCCTTTTATGGTTAACTTTTTCAAGCAAAGGTAACAAGGGAGGCAGACTGGCGAGGGACAAGAAGAAGGTGTGATTTGCCATAGGGGATGTCTTAAATTGCTTTCGCTCATTGTTTTGCTTTTCTTGATCTTTTAGCACTTGAGACTGTTTAGAAGATTGTGTGGTTTAACAAAGTTCATAAACCGATGTTTCTGTAAACTTTACTTTAAAATTTTTTGTTATTTGAAATAGGGCCCGAACTTGAATTTGCTTTCTTTAAGAGTATGATTTCAAATGAATTTAGTATTTTTGTGTAAATCAAGATCTTTTGTTGAAATTAATGACTTCGGCTTAGTTAGAAAAGTTGGGTCATTAGATTATGATTCAATGACACTATTTAGAAAATCATTCTTATTGTTGGTTTTGTAACAAATCCATCTTAATGTTAAGTTTTTTTTTTTATTTGGATTTGAAAAGTATATGATTATAGGAGCAAATAAATATGAATATGTGATCATGATATAAAAAAATAGTTTATCGCATTATTTAAAAGCATAATTTACAATATAATTGTCAGCATTATATGTTATACACTCTGTCAAATACAGTGAAACTAATCTAGAAATAATAATATTGTCATGTAGTATGTACAAATACACTATAACTCCACAGAAAATCAGTGCAATCAAATCTGGCCAATTTAACTAGTAAATCAATTTGGTTAAATTAAGAAAAAAAATAAACAATAAAACAAATTAAATATAGGAATATTTTTAAAAATAGCAAAATAATTTAAAATATTTACAAGCTATGATAAAATTTTGGATTATATCAATGATAGTCTTCTAGCACTATAACATATCAATGGCTATCAATGATAGAATTTGCTATAGGTTGTAAATATTTTGTAAAATTTGCTATTTTTTAAAATTCCCCTTAAATATATTCAAATTTATACTTTCCTTATATTTTCCAAACAAATATTTTCACGGTAGGTTAATGAAATATATTTATTTACTAACCATAAAAATATTTTTAGGTAGCTCAATGAAATATTTTGGATTAAATCAAATTTTTTAATTTTTTAATAAATAAATAAATTTGGAGATTATCAAAAGAAATTAAAAAATAATAAAATATTTTCTATATAGCGCAATATTAGGGATATCAACTAAATAACACAATTTTAAGGAGTGATATTTTAATAAAATAATGGGATACATGTTAACTACAGAATTTTAAGGGATTATACAATTTTAAATTCAAATTATTATTATTTTAAATGCACAATTTTAGGGAATGATACAATTTTAAATTCAAATTGAAAACACAAAAGTTAAATAAATAATTATTCGATACATTTGGCACAATAAAATAATTTTTAAACAAAATTAACCAAAATAAATGGATAATCATAATTAGCATGATTATAGAAGATGTTAAAATTTTATTTTTTTATTATTATTAACCATATGTACTATGTATTATTTGATAATTTCTTAAAATAATTTGAAATATAAATAATACAAAAATGGTTAACTTATGTTTGCCCTTATTTTAAGCATATAATATAATATTTGAATTCAAAATATTATGAAATATAATATATTATGAACGGTTGAAATTCTCTTAGCCATTTTTTAAGGGAAAATCATTCTTCAAACATAAGTCTTATGAATTAAAGGAATAAATGTTAATTAATTTGATTTAAATACTAAAATTTTGAAAATTTGTTGTGGATTATAGGCATATATTTAGGGGATATTGGGTAAATCTTATCATTCTAAAAAATATCATTAATTAGTTAAAAAAATTCAACACTGATTGTAGTTTGCAAATACACTGTAACTAGAGAAAATGTATTTTCCTACATAAAGAGGTAAAAATGGGTAAAATAATAAATAAATAATTGGTAACTGCTAGTTTTGCCAAAAATCTTATTAATTTTCAGATTTGCTATTTTTCCTTTTATTATACTAAAATTTCCCATATTCACGGTTATCTCTAAATATAATAATTGGATTCAAATTATTATCATAAATAGCAAGATTTTAAAAAAATTTCAAATATAACAAAATATGTCAATGTCTATCAAATGATAGAAGTCTATCATTGATAGACCTTATTGCAAAGATTAGTTTATCACTGATAAACCATAAGAGTCTGTCAACAATAAAAGTTTATCACTGATAGACTTTGCTATAAAGTTGTCATTGAGTTATTATTCAAATAAACATGTTATTAAATAAGTAGTTTGATTATTATAACCTCAAATCCAATAAACTAAGATCTTAGGGCTATAATATAATATGTGTAGTAGAACTTTATTTGCTAACATAAAAATAGATCAAGTTCAAGTATATAGCCTAAATGGTCTATATTATATGCATTGTACCTTATTTTTAGGACACTATGGATGTGACTCACTTTGTATTTGATAAAATTGATGTGATCCTAAATCATTCATGTGGAGACATGTGACTCACTTTGTATTTAATACAAACGATGTGATCTTAAATTATTCATGTGGAGACGTGCAAGTGAGAGTGCTCTATTCATTAAGTTTGCATAAACTGACTATGAAATAGTCACTTTTACTTTATAACATCATGTACCGTTTAAAACTAACCATCTCGAATTCGATGACTTAAGTAACTTGATCTTATTATCTTGAGCTAACTATGAACTCCTATTTATTCGGATTACCCTCAACTCTACATGGGTGAGAGCAGCCTAAGTCCGTTGGCTCAATATGTGAGACCCATTTCTAATTTGAGTAAGAAAGTAAAATTCGACTAAGTATTCAGAGGTTGGCGTTTGAATAAATACGCAAAAAGGATGAAGTGATAAAATCTTTTATAGTTAAGTATACATTTTTGCAATTAATTAGGTAGTTTGCGAAAGAAGTTGTGCGATAAGAAGATAAAAAGTCTTCTCGTAAGTTAAGAAGTGAAAGTTTTGAGTGCTAGACTAGGAGTTTTGGGTGGTCTTTGCGAGAAGAACCAAATGTTTCGTAGAGAAGAAGTTTATGAGGAAGCTTTGGAGTTTAAGTCCGCGATAAGAGTTCTCTACGAGTAAAAGTTAGTTAGTTCGCATGAAAAGTTCCTTATAGTAAAAATATATTCACGCAATAAGGTTATTCGCGAGAAATGTTAAGTGGTTAATGTTATTTGCGGTTTGGATTAGGCGGGAAGCAAGGTCTGGCAAAGAAAATGTCAAATCTGATTTGACAGGAGTTAACGCGTAAGATTAAGGATTTAAGCATGACTAGGTTGAATATTAAAGCTACACGTGTGAAGTTTTAAGTAGCAGCTGGCGACCCGAGAAGAGTTTATGCATGACTAAGTTAGTTTAAGGACTTTATAAATACGAAGATTTTGGTAACTAAGGAGGGGATGATGAGAGTTTTGTTGAAATGTTAAAGTGCTGCTGGTTTATCCACGTAAGAAGATGCTTGCGAGAAGAAGAAGAATGACTCTTTAGTAAAGTTTGGTGAGTGCTTTTCTCTCAAATGAATTTATGTTAAAAAACTTTATTATGATTTCTCTTTATTGATTTGAAAGAAGAATTCAAATGAGAATGTTTCAGAGAGATTTCTATTAAAAGTTATGTTTTCAAGCATGATTTATAATGTTAAAGCTTGATTTGATGATAATGATTTCTATGTTTCTTTGAGATAATGCTAACTTTTATGTGCACATAAAGAGTCAAGATCACCATGGACTGTACGGGCTATATGGTGATAAGAAGTTGGCTTGTGCATTGAAAGGAGCGTATAAAGCTTAGCGACTTGAGTAACAAGGACGAATCTGTATGTTCTCGAATGCTGTTGATATAATAGTCTAAATGCGAGGTAATGAGACCAAGCGTAGAGAACGATTCGGGATCCTAGCCAAAATGAAATGATTTGTTAAGCATAAAAAAGGTTTATGAGAAATGAAATGATTTGTCGGTATGTTTAAATGATTTGATATTATTTTTGTGAAATGATTATGAAAAGGTATTGCGAAAGGTTTTCATAAAATCTCAATAAGTCTTCTAGACTTGCGTTTTAAAAATCTATCTTCTAGGATCAGGTGTTTAGGCCAAGTAGAGAAGAAGGTTGAAGGATTTGCGGCGAGGTGATTCAAGGTGTTTTAGAAATGGTTAGGCATTGTTTATTTGGTCAAAGTATTATAATAATGTATGAAACGCCTGTTATTAATAAAGTATATGTTTTGGTTTGTATTTATTTGCTTGGCGTTTTATTGACCACCATTATGTTTTGAGTGTTAATAGTTTAAAAGGAGTTGAGAATTAGATTTTACGATAAGAAAATTTTAAGGTTGTAACTAAATCGCATCATATTCCTACTACTTCGACATTTTTGTCGCAGTACGGTTTGGAATATGACACAATAAGCCCCTCCATTTTAAGGGTAAGATCGAGTAAATAGCTAGGAACATAGTGTGTAAGACAAAATTCTCTCCTACTTGCTTTTAAGGTTGATATATAGGTTGTTCCCTTAGGGCCTATTTGATAACATTTCTGTTTTTTGTTTCTATTTCTCATTTCTTAATGAACATATGTGTTCGATAACCATTTTTGTTTCTCATTTCTAAAATTTAAATAGTTCTAAAAATTGGGCAAAAATAGAGAAACTAGGAAATAGTTTCTCCTAGCTTTGTTCCCAATTATTTAATTCTATTTTCATTATAGCTTAAAATCTGAATTGGCTCATTGGTGGGGGGAGACATGACTTTACTCACTTTTGAAAGGTTTGGGTTCCATTCCCAACTTTTATGATATTTTTATTTCTTTATTTGTTTTACATTTATTAACTTGTTTTATTTTTTTCTTCCTTTATTATTTTTTCATATTTATATGTTTAATATTTCTTAATTTATTAGTTTTTCTTTTTTTTATTAATCTTTCATGTATATGTTTAATATAATTTTTTATTTGTTTTATTTTTTTTCTTCACTTAATTTTTCATAATTATATGTTAATTTAATTTTGAATTTTAAATTTTAAATTTTAAATTGATGTTTATTCAAAAATATAAAAACCAATAAAATATTTACACTATATAGAACAATTCTGAAAACGAAAAAAGCCCACAGGCCCACAATGGAAAATACCAAAAATGCTCCAATCAACACGTGATTAATCGGCCACACGCGAGTGCAAGTAATCTTCTTCTAATCGATTGTGCACTACAGTCTAAACGAATGATCTACTATAGTTTAGGTCATGATACACGATCATGTAGTTATTTTTAACGATCTCCAAATTTAAATGATCATGTTGATCATGAAAAACGATCATGTTGATTATGGTAAGCGATCATATTGTTCAATGTAAATGATCGTTAAAAACTGCTTCAAATCAAACAATCATGTTGATCATGTTAAACGATCATGTTAACTATGGTAAGCGATCGTTTATATCATGCCAACACGATCATGTTATTTTATCCTCCATTTTAGATCTATTTTTTTTCTATTTAACTATATTTATTTTATATTTTATGTTTATATGTTTAAATTAATTTTTAATTTTAAGTTGGTCAACAATTTATATATTATTTTGATCTTCTAAATTTAAATTATGAAAGTGCTTATTTAAATATTTTCTAAATTTAAAATTTTGCAATTTGTAGTTTATATGTTATTTTAAATTTAAATTTATTATTTTTAGTATCATCAAAATTTGTTAGAAATTTACATTATATTTTTTTTTACTAAGATAATCATTTAGGTTATGCTTGATATTTTACAACCTCGACATTTACCGAGTGAAATTAGTTAGAATGACATTTACATAATAACATAATTGAGTTGAGTTTAAAACAGCATAATTTAAGACAAATGAATTGAATGAGAAATAATATTACAAACCAAATTTTAACAGCATATGATCAATAAAAGTAGTTTTATATAAAAAAAACAAAGTGACAAAATATTTACACTGTATAGAACAATTTTGAAAACCGTAAAAGCTCATAGGCCCACAATGGAAAATACCAAAAATACCAAGTGATTATTTTGCACCCAGCGCGTAATATAGGTAAACGATCGTTTAGATTTGACTATGCTTTGTTACACGATCCTTTAGATTTGGCTACCCAAATCTAAATGATTTTTTTCAAGATTTTTGGTACACGATTGTTTAGATTTGGCTATTATTTGGTACACGATCATTTAGGTTTGATTGTTTAAATTTAAGTAGCCAAATCTAAACGATTCTTTTTCAAGATTCTTTGGTACACGATCATTTAGATTTAGCTATTATTTAGTGCCTAATCTTTTAAATTTGGATAGCCAAATCTAAACGATTTTTTTTCAAATTTTTTTGTACATGATCATTTATATTTTATCGTTTAAATTTGCGTAACAAAATCTAAACGATTATTTTTTCAAGATTCTTTGACATATGATCGTTTAGATTTTTTTATTCTTTGATACACAATCGTTTAGATTTGATCGTTTAAATTTGGGTAGCCAAATCTAAAATATTTTTTCAAAAATTTTTGGTACACGATCATTTAGATTTAACTACCTAAATAGCCAAAAATAAATGATTTTTTTAAGATTCTTTATATGATTGTTTAGATTTGGATATTTTTTTGTACAAGATCGTTTAGATTTGGCTACCCAATATCCCAACCATTTTTTTCACGATCTTTTATATTTCACAGACAATTTTGAACAACCAAATAAGAGTTTGAAAAAAAAAATACAATGAAAAGGAAAACAAAAATTGCAGGAGAAAGAAGATGGGAAAGGAAGGGCAAACCTGGAATATTTATAAAAAAAATAGCCAAATTCATAGACTTTTTGATTTTGTTACATAAGTCGTAAATATTTTGGTGTTTTGTTATATTTATCATGAAAATTAACCTTAATAAATGCTACTGTATTATAGTTATTAATTTTGCAACATGAATTATGTGTATTTGGTAATGTTAATGTTTTATAATTATATTTTTCATATTTTAATGAATTCTAAATATTTTTTTTATTTTTTACATAATTAAATTAGGCAAAATATCACAAGAAACAAAAATCAAGAAATGATTATCAAACAAGTTTCTCGGTTTCTTTTTTCTTTCCAAGAAACAGAAAAGAGGAATAGTTATTAAACATAGTCTCATTTCTTGTTCTAAAAAAAGAAGAAACAAGAAACAAAAAACAAAAAACAAAAAACAAAAAGCGAAAAGCAAAAACGTTATCAAACGTGTCTAAGTGTTAACTTTAGATCTTGAACAAGGGGCCTCACTCTCTCCTTTGACTTAAGAGGGATCAAATTGGTGTTTAGATCAGAAACCAATTGTTCATTAAACAATCAACGGAACTTAAGGAGCAAGAAGTAATCTCAGGGATAAAATAGTAGTTTTGGTTTAGTCATAATTATGAACAAGCTATAAATGATTGACTTACTAATTATGATTGTGAGACCCGAACCTAAAAGGGAGTCCTATTGAAGAGGTGCTCTGTTGAGAAGGCCATTCTATGGAAAAGGATGCAATCAAAAGATAAGTCAATGCGAATAGTAATGTTTGTGTCCAGTGTTATAGCGTCAAGGTAAATAACACGTTGAGATTAGCTGGCAAGGAAAAAGCAGGTGATAGATGTTAAAAACTAGACGTTGAGTGTAGTAACGCGGGGAGAAGAGCTTGCACCTAAGTATGGTCATGATGAGGTACTCATTCTGTTGAAAAGTTGGACATTCGTATGAGGTGATTGGACAATCCTCTAAGGCCAAGTAAATGTTTTGTGGCTTCTCGAGAAGAGAGTCAAATGATAAAAAGTTTAGCTTTCCAAGGACATAAGGTTGACATCTCAAGGAAGATGTCTACTTGTAACTAAAGTTTGGCTTACACGAGTTTGGTTGGCCGCATGATGCAGTGAAATGGAAGGGTGACATGTATTAAGCATGGAAATGACCTATGGATGTGAAAGGTCACTATAAATAGATCAAAAAAGAAAGAAAATGGGTATGAGATGCTAACATTCTGTTAAATTATTAAAAAGAGGTTTGGAGTGTTGAAGAGTCTGGTTGAGCGAACTACTAGACGAGTAGAGGAAGCTGAAAGCAAAGGGAGAAAGTGTTGAGGCTAAGTATTTTTGTGAGTGGTTTTTCATGAGCAAAACAAGTATTTTGTGAATGATTTTTATGGATGAAAGTAATGTTTTATGAATGATTGTAAATCTTTATGATCTTATGTTTGGTATTTATTGCTTATTACTAATGTGTTATAGTGTATTGTTTGACAATCTTCTAAATTAATATTTCCTTGTTGTTCATTGTGATGATTGTGTGATGTGGTGTGGTGTGGTCTATCACACAATGCTGGTGGAAATCCCAGGTCTATCACGAGACGCTGGTGAATGTGAATTCCAGGTCTTGGTGATGAGATGCTGGTGAAGTGACTCCCAAATCTAAGTGAGTATAAGATGTGTTATTAATGTTAGAAGCTGGTGAATGTGAATCCCAAATCTAGACGGAGAGTGATACGTGAGACACTGGTGAAAGTGAATCCCAGGTCCATCGCGAGGCATTGGAGAAGTGAATCCCAAGCTTAGGCAATGAGATGTGGTGAAAGCGAATCTCAGGTCTAAAAAAGTAAAGAGTATTATGAGTCACTATTGGAAATTTCAGAAAATTTGCGAGACGTTGGTAAAGTTAATCCCAGGTCCAAGCGGATGGGAGAATCTCGTTGCCGGTGATGAGTTGTGAATGCTTTGATGACTTAAACTGCATGGAATTGTTGCCATTGATGTGGCTGTGTTTGTGGTTATTTGTTTGGACTTGATAATTTTGTGTGTGTGACACAATTGCAATACATCATCGAGTTTAGGTCATTGTGCATAATGCACTCACTATAACTCTATGTATAACATGTTTGGATTCCAGATGATGAGTCATGGGTCATGATCATAGCATGCGAAATGCTCACTATGTACCTCTTCATCACATAATATTTAAGTTCTCGTTGAGTACAAGTTTTCTTATTGCTCGTCCAAATGCAAGCGAACAGTAGGTTTACCTAAGTAATCCAGGGTCCAACATAGGGAATTGTAATAGATGTTAGTTCTAGATTCTACTTATCGTTTAGGCTTTATGGAGACTAATTACAAAGGTATAAAAGAATCAGAGATAGGATTGAAACTACTTATGTACACCTAGAGAATCTATAAAGGGGAGTAAATGGATGTGAAATGGAATTATATGCAAACTAACTTGTATGAGAGAAAGGGTGAAGGAAGTTCTATGCGCCATTAGGCGATTAAGCAATGCGAGAGTCTTTATGCAATTTAACTTACTCAATCAACTTATGATTAAGATGTGCTCCTCTTAGAGTCATTGAATGCCACACATAGTCTCATTTTAGGATCTACATGACTACGTCTGATTAGGCAAGATAGATCTAGGAGTATTCACTTATAACACCTACTGAACTTCACGATTAAAAACAACAACCTCTTGACGCCTAATGCCCACACTTGTTCGCCTTTTGGGATACAAATGTTGGAAGTTATCTCGCTAAAGTGGAGTTTGTCGCGAAACTCCTCCTTGCACGCATTAGCCTTATCCTTGCTACTTGCCCTTTTGGATAGTTGGCGATTGACACTGACCAAGCAATGAATATAGCTCAACTAATGCAATAAGGATTATCAATTTTACTTCTTATAAAAAACTATCATTGACTTAAACAACTAATAACACTTTGACGAATGAAAAGTAAAGAAATGGTAGATTGAAGAGGTATAAACATGTAATATATGTAAAGAATGTAGGCCTTAGACCATTGTACAATATGAACAACTTATATTACTAAAGAAGTGCAAAAAAAAAAAAAAGAGAGAGAAGAGAGCGGAAAATATTACAAGTTAGGGGGCAATGGAAGTATGGATTCTTCCCTTCTCAGTGGTTAAACTTTCTCTTTTACAGCTGATTGGAGAAGAACAAGACACATTTATAGATGAAGAAAATGCTATTCCTTTCCGCCTCTCTCTCTAGGATATTGGTCCATTCAAGCACCTTGCCCTCATTCAGGCGTCTTCTTGGCCTATTCAGGCCGCATTCCTTTAGGTTGATGAATATGACTTTATATATGCAACCTTTTAGAGGAAAACTTCTATCTTCTAAACTTTTCAACGTCGTTTACCTAAAAAGTGTATGTCACACGTCACATCATCTTCAACTACCGCTCTTATCTTCTAATGACCCTTCTTCGTGTGGTAACTTTTTTCCTCACTTGGAGATATTAATCGTCAGATGATTGCCTAGTTATAGTCCTTTCATGAGATGTGTTTTGCAGTTCACTAGTTTTTTTATTCTGCATTATCCCATGTTTAGACATTAAAATCACATAAAATAGACATAATACTTATGTCAAGTGTATTTTCAAATACTTATGTGTTTACAATGCAAGTTACGCGTTCTGATCTCCTTCTTGTGCATTTTAACCTTATTATTCTAATAAAAGGAGCTATAATAACGAATATTTATATACACTATCAGTTTGATGCAATAAAAGCTTGTGATTTTAATTTAATGCAATGAGACTTATATGTATATAAAATGACCTTGTGGTTATCATATTTGGAAATGTTGTATTCCCTAAAGGTATTTCCTATACCCATCACTCATTAAGTCTTTAACTTAAGTTTTAAGTTTTTTCTCCCCAGGTTGTCAAGTATTGAAGCCATGTAAGGAATGAATGTCAGAAGTGGTAGCCAAGTAAAGGAGGAAAATGTGGGTTATTATGTAAGCTTCTGCGGCATGCAAGCCATGTCATTCCATCTCGTGTTTAAGGAGTCAGTAAGTAAGAACTTTACTCCTTAATGCCAAGGGTTGTCACTTAGTTCAGAAGAGGTGCCAGAGGCTGCACCTAGGTTGGTAAGGCCCAATTAAGTGATTAGAAGAACTGAGTTAGGCAAAAGAAGTCCTGAAGGTTGTCCCTAAACGACTAAGGAGGTGGATGATAATGAGGTCTTTACACCTCTAATTACTCTTGTTGTAAGGAGCAACATTAGGCGGTGGAGGAAGAAAAGTCGATCAGAGCTTAGTTTTAATTTTGTAGTTTTGAGATGAATGTAATTGTAAAAGTAGGAACTCTATAAAGTGTTAAGTTAATAAAGAGAATAAGTTATGTTATACTGTATTATTATTATTATTCGATTTTATCGCCTAAAGACTAAAGTTGATTTGTATTATGTAAAAGTTCTAGGTGATGGATTAAGGTTTAAAAGCTATAAATTTCCACCACGTTAAGAAAGTGTAAGTTTGAGGCAAAGGCTACTCGAGGAGACAAGTTAAAAGTTATTTTGCTTACTAGGCCTTCAACGCGTCATCTCACGGGTAGATACGTGATGAGTATCTCGTCTGCAAGCCTCCATCTAGTCGCATGGATTGGCATTTAGAGTGGAGCGTGACAATGATTCTATTAAATAAACATAAATATATCTACATTGAGGAGAGTGTAGCTACAAAGTTTTAGTGAAATGTCTCAGTAGTTAACGATCGTTGATTAACTAAGTTAAAAAGTTTATCTGGTTAAACTTGAATCACTGGAACTCATGATCTATAGGTCCATTAGGTCCCCCATCATAATAAATCTTAGATCAGTGTGATGGATAAATTCAAAATGTTTGAATTAGTTTAGGAAATAAAATGTTAAATATATGCTATAGTTAACGACTCGAATAGAGAGAAAATACGAGGTATTAAATATGATTTAAATATGCGACCCAACACTTGCGTTTGTGAGACGTAGCCCTTGAGCAGCCCTGACGCTTCTAAGTGAAATGCAAGATTGCTTAGCGTTAAACTTTAATTCTTAGTCTTAATGCTAATCTTGATCTTGACGCTTAACTACTAGGCGATAAACAACTAACTTCTTTTATTAACTACAACAAGCAATTTGGAGTAACTTCTGTTTCGGGTTAAATCTAGGCAAAACGATTGAGAATTAGGTCTTTACGTCTTCTAGTAAGTTATAGAGGACTTAAAAATACAAAGTTTGGTATAAGTTATGAGCTATTGAAGTTAGAGTTGTCAATATGGAATTTTAAGTTAAAGTTGTGAATAGTTTAATTTATATGTTCTTTAAGTTGGAAGTTGAAAATGACATATTTTGTATGCTATATATAGCTTGCATTTTATGGAATGACTAGGAAACTTAGGATTTTGATATCCGGTTATGGTTTGTTTTGGCAGATGAAGAGGAAATATGGCAAATCTGTAGATTAAGAACCTATCCAATAGTTTGTGAGTGACAAAAATGAGTTTTATATGAATTTTTAAGCTTGATGTACTACATTATATTTATAACATGTTTTGAGTTAAAGTATTTTGAATATACTAGATTTATAAATGATTTATAAAGCATGAGTTTTAAGTTTAGATATGAGTTATGAGCAAACGTGTTTAAGTTGAGCTTCTAAAGCTTTCAAGTTTGAGCAGTGTTTCTTTAAACATGAAATTTATGAATATGTATTTGAATGTTGAGTTTCTAAAGCATTCAAGTTGGAGAAATGTTTCTTTAAACATAAGAGTTATGGATATGTATTTGAATGCTTAGTTTCTGAAAGTATTTAAGAATTGTTTAACCAAAGCCAAATTTGTAACTTGCTTGATGCAAGAGATTTATATGAGCATGCTACTTTAGTTGAGTTAAAGTTTAACATGAGATTGATGAGTATGTTTTAGTCTATACCTAAGATGTCTTGAGTTGATAGTGACCTTATGGGGGAGATTGCCCTTTGCATAGAGGTCATGTGATAAGGTTATCGAGTAGATGCCTAGAGTTTTGTTCATCACAAAGATTAGATAGAGATGAGGGCCTCAATGGACACCTAGATTTTTCACTCACATTAGCTATAACGAGATAGGGTACTCCTGGTGCTTAGAGCTTCATCCTGTAGATATACAGAAAGTCAAGGGATAACAAGAAAGAAAAGAGAAAAGTTTAAAAGTTATTATGCCTTGAGAAATGAGTTGTTTTGCTAAGTTTATTTATTCGCTCATAAATTTATAAACGTTTTATTTTTAAAATTTGTCACTCATGGGGCTTTATAGCTCACTATTAAATATTTTATTTCTCTTACAGGTAGAAATCATGGTTTCGACACCTGATTGTAAATTTGCCTACTCTGCTAGAAGTTTGATTTAATGTTTTTTAGATCGACTCATTCTATTCATGCCTTTTTTAGTTGTAACTAATTTAGTAAAAGATTTAGTTGTTATGTCCGTAATAGACTAGTAAAGGACTCTTGAGTTGTTTTATGTAATAGCTTGTGTGGTTCGGACTCTAATTTTATTCATGTCTATATAAGACTTGTTTAAATCGATCGTCCATAAATTGGATGAATCTGAAGATGGTTTGTGAATATTTATATTTTCTAGGTTTTCATTTTTTTTCGCAATGTCTATGTTCTTGTTTAAAAGATAGTTTAAGATTCAGATCAAATAGGGTCAATAGGTATCGTTAGGAGGAGAACGATGTCGATTAGCTTCATGCTGCTGTCTCGGGCCTAGTGAGGAGGGACTCTAGGATGGGGTGTGATAAGTTTTTCACTCTTAAGCAATGCGATAATTGAGGATGACATGCTGAAATAATTAACAAACAATTAGTATTAGTTATTTTTTTCCTTAACCCATTACATAAAATATCCAATCAATTCAGCAAAAACAAACAAGCAAAGAACCCTAATCAAATAAATGACTATTTAGTTTTTGCAAAGATACTTTAGAACCCTACTCATCTACTACCCTAATGTACATATCTTGTTGATTACCTAATTTACATATCTCGTAGACTAGAATTTCTAGATGACCTTCAAACACTTTAGCCGTGAAAGTCTTTGTAAATGGGTCAACAATGTTGTACTCCAAAGCGATCTTTGTGACGATCACATCACCTCATTGCACAATCTTCTGTATCAGATGGTACTTCCTTTCTGTGTTTTCCTCGTTTGTGGCTATGAGGCTCCCTAGAATTGGCTACTTCCCTATTGTAATCACAATATAAAGTGATGGGCATGTTCATGTTTGGAACAACTTCCAAATCATGTAGAAACTTTCTTAGCCAAACTGCTTCTTTTACTACTTTGCAAGCAGCAACGTACTCAGACTCTATAGTATAGTCTGCAATGTATCCTTACTTGATGCAATGTCATACCATAGCTTCCTCGTTTAGGGTGAACACTGATCTCAAGGTGGATTTCCTAGAATCTTAATCTGTTTGGAAATCAAAGTCAATGTATCCTATAAGGATCAAATCCTTAGCTCCATACACCAACATACAGTCTCTCGTTCTCCTAAGATACTTGAGAATAATTTTAAACATCATCCAGTGGTCTGACCTCTGGTTGGACTGATATCTACTGACTATTCCCACTGTATAACAAATGTCTGGCCTAGTACAAAGCATAACATACATTAAGCTGCCTACAGCTAAGGCATAGGAAATACGTCTCATATCCTCAACTTCTTGAGGTGTCTTAAGAAAACGTTCCTTAGACAAGTGAACCTCGTGCCTGAAAAGTAATAAATCTGTCTTAGAGTTTTGCATCGAATATCGAATCAACATTTTGTCGATATAGGTTGCTTGAGACATTACTAGCCTTTTGTTCTTACAATCCCTTATGATTCGTATCCCAAGAATAAATTGTGCCTCTCCCAAATCTTTCATTTGGAATTGGACTGCTAGCCTAGTTTTAACATCAGTTAGGTTCCTACATCATTTCCAATTAGAAGGATATCATCTATATAAAGTACTAAGAAAGCTACTTTACCTTTGTTGATTTTCTTGTATGCATAAGGTTCATCAACGTTTTGGTTAAAACTATAAGATTTGATCGCAGTATCAAATCTAATATTCCAAGATATAGATGCTTATTTCAACCTATAAATGGATCGATTCAGCTTATAAACTTTTTGCTCCTAACCTTGGGGTATGAACCCTCAGGATGAGACATAAATATACTTTCTTCAAGATTTCCATTTAGAAAAGCAATCTTGACATCCATTTTCCATATTTCATAATCATAAAAAGTGGCTATGGAAAGAGAATCCTTATAGACTTTAACATAGCAACGGGGAAAAAGTTTCCTCATAGTCAACCCCTTCCCTTTGGGTATACCCTTTTGCTACAAGTCTAGCTTTGAAGGTCTGTACCTTCCCAGCTGAATCTCTCTTTTTCTTATAGATCCATTTGCACCCTATAGGTTTCACCTGTTCAAGTAGATCTAAAAGCTCCCACATTGAATTGAAGTACATAGATTCCATTTCAAAGTCCATGGTTTTGACCCATTGGTTTTTGTTTACATCATTCATTGCCTGTGTTATAGGACAATGGATCCTCAACGCCATCATCTAGTATGACAACCTAAGTTTCAGTTAAACTCAAATAACGATTAGGTTATGATATAATTCTCCCACTGCGTTGAGGCATTCTCAACGATTGAGAAGGATGAGACTGACCTGATGTGTTGGTTTGATCAACTCTTGATGAGAGACCAACTTCATCAACAACCCTTGTTGATTCATCAGTAGCTTCACTTAATACTAATTTTCTTTGTGGTTTTTGATCTCTCATGTGGTCTTCTTCCAAGAAAGTAGAATTTGTTGATATAAACACTCTATTTTCTTGTGGATCGAAGAATACCAAAAAATTGGCATAACCTTGAACGGGGTTCCAACTTCTTGGAATTTGTTACCAACATGTGTGCTGCATAATCTCAAATTTTGAAGTGACTCAAACTTGGTTTACTCCTCTCCATAACTCGAAAGGTGTTTTAGAAACACTCTTTGAGGGAACATTGTTCAAGATATTCTCTACTGCATACCCCCTAAAGCAAATGAGCATAGCTCATTATTGAACAAATCATGTTTAACAAGGTTCTATTTCTAGCTTTTATTTCATCTATTGAGCATTTTAAATTTGTATAAAGGTCTTTCTATTGTTCGTTTACCTATGATGTACTTTATGCCATTTTTCTAGGGTCAACCTTAACCAAGGTCGAGGCCAAGTACATTTTTTTTTTTAAAAAAATTAAGATGTAAAGTTAAGAACATTTTTAGGCTTGATCTTAGCCTTAATTGAGGTTGATCGTGCTGGCTTGGACCAGGGTTTAAGCTAGACCCCTTTTTGTGTTATTCTTGATTTAAATATTATGTTTCTTTCTTGTAATCTTTAATGATAATAAATTTTCAAGTACTCAACATTCCACGAATGTAGGAGAACCTTCCCATTCTGACCTGCCACTTCGTATGTGATGGCCCTTACTACTTTAATCACCTGATACGGTCTTTTCCATTTTATTCCAAGTGCTCCTGCATTTAAATCTCAAGTGTTCTACATCACTTTTCTTAATACGAGATCTCATTTATAAAGGTTCGTACTCTAGATGTGGTGTTGTAGTATATAGCGATCATATTCTTTTACTCTACTACACGTAAATGTGTTGTCTCACAAACATCGTTTACCTTTACCCTGAGGGAGGGAGCTAATAATGTCCACTCTACATTGTGTGAAAGGCCATGTGGATTTATAATATTGGTTAATGGTGGTTACCTCGAAATTGGTGTATATCGTTGGCATTGATCACATATCTCACAAAGTTTCATTCATCTTGAAGCATGGTTGGCCAATAATAGCATTGCCTAACAATTTTGTGGCATAAAGATCTTGTTTTAGAGTGATTACCAAGGATCCCCTCGTTAATCTCTTTCATCACATATTCTGTTTCATTGGTCGAGACATTTTAGCATAGGTAATTATTAACATCTTTTATAGAGTTTGTCTTCCCTCAGAATATAATATGATGTCCGCCTCTGCAGTCGCTTAGCCTCAGCTTTCTCTGTAGGTAACTCATCATTTTTTTAAATTTAGATTTCCAGTTCCATCCTAGTTACATTTCTTTCATCATCATCTATTTCTTTCGCCTCAGTCTCGAGTTTGTTTCTAGATGGTTTAGCAAGGATCTTGATTGTAATAGGGATGACCTTAGATTTGGCTTCAACAAACTTGAATTTGAAAAGATGCGACTCTTCAACATCCATAGCTTTAGTCTCGCTCTAGTAGGGTTGACTTCAAACTTGGCTTCAACTGCTTTGGAAAATTTGACTCTTTAATGTCCATAATTGCAACCTCGGCCTCGACCCTAGTAGGGTCAATCTAAGCTTTATCTTTGGTAGGTCTTATCATGGAAAAATATGGCTCTTCAACACCCATACCTCGACCTTGGTCCTAACAGGGTCAACCTCGGGCTTGGTTTGAATAATCTCAAACTTGGAATACTTCCTATGAATACTAGGCTTAAACAAGATTTCCACTAGTAGTAATTGATAACTCTCTAAGAGTGTGGTGGAAGATGGAATTTGCACGATGACAAAATTTCCTATTCGGTTTCATATTCCTAGTTTATTGTTGATAAATTTTTTTATTATCCCTTATTTTCACTATAAGTTTGGAAGAAATATTGCATATGGTATATTTTTTTCAAATTGTCAAAAAATGATAAAATTGACATTATATTTATTCATGACAAAATTGTTTACTGTGGACTTTTGTGATCAAGTGTAAATATTCTTTTCTATTTTTATTATTATTTTGAGAGAGAAAAAACCCATCATAGATTGTAAATATAATTATAAATTATAAAAGTAAATATCCATAACCTAGATAAGTTACCAATCTTCATATAATTCTTATTTGAAATTTTATCCTATTAAATTCTATAATATAACCTATATTATGATATGTCAGTAAGTAGAAGTAGAAATATGTAGTGACTTTATAATGTTAGAGAAGAAAATAGAATTGACAAAACAGCCACGTCGATCAAGTCATGTCAAGTTGGAAGATGATTCAATAGGCAAGTAAAAGAATTGAATGATTTTCTGGTTTATTTACAAAGAAGTTGTATCCAACAAGATTGTGCCAATTAAAATTGGCCATCTGTTCTCTCACTCAAATTTGAGGTATTTACTTTTTATTTATTTATTATTATTATTATTCATTTATTTTATCCCTCTAATCAAAGAATTGTATATATGTAACCATTCCGACATCCCAATTATTGTGGAAAATTAGAGGAAATATTTTCTAAAAAGTAAAATATCTCAAATCCTAATTTCTCTCTTTTCTTTAATTTGTACAATACTTGAATATTGTTATTCTTTCCTTTCTCTCTTCTACTTCCTTCTTTTGTTTTGCTTGATTGTTCATATTATTCTTTATTTTATAACATTATGTATTTTCTTCCATCAAAATTATCATTATTATTTAACCAACTTTAATAAAAGTTTATTTTAAGGAAATAAATTTAGGATTTATGGAAGGTTTAAGACTAAATTAGAACCTTTGAAAGAATATTTCAAACCATAATTGAACAAATTTGTCTCCAAGATATTCCTACAACTTATTAATTATTGGACATCTTCATCCACTCAACAATTATTCTTGAAACCATGCCTTCTACTCATTTTTATAACATTTCTTTTGCCTTTGGAAACTTGATATAAAAATCTTAATA
Source organism: Cucumis variabilis (assembly GCA_037974545.1). Lineage (NCBI taxonomy): Eukaryota > Viridiplantae > Streptophyta > Magnoliopsida > Cucurbitales > Cucurbitaceae > Cucumis > Cucumis variabilis. The sequence continues at coordinate 19,747 of JBBPDI010064516.1, forward strand.
CAGCGTTCAGTCTTTTATTGTTAATTAATTATATTTAGTAACTGAAAGAAAACATATTCATATGAAGATCAGAACAAACCAACTC